>JAVJIF010018501.1:0-69362 GCA_038442645.1 Agave tequilana
AAAGCCGCGGAAACACGGCATTTGTCGCGGATCGGTGGCTTTGTTAGGGAGTTAGGGGAGCGTTTGCTTCCCCTATCTTCATATGCTCTCCTACGTGGGTTTCTGCCTATAAATACTAGATTTTCAGAGCGTACAGAGAACGACAAAGCAGAGAGTAGAACTTAGGCTAATTTGTAGTTTGTAACTTAGGTTTTTATTTTCTTTCATGTAATATTTTTATTTTCTTTATGTAACTGAGAGGAGATGATACTTTCATGGAGGAATGAGAGTAAGCTTGTACTGTAGGTGACACCGCGGTAAGTGATCTCTCCTTCCATTGTTATTTGATTGAATCAAAGTTACTTTTCTTCTTTACTCTTGTTTTGTTTACTCTCCTCTAATGTGTTGCAATCCAAGTGAATCTGTTAGTCTCGAGACTGCTTCGCCATTGCAAGTGCCCTTGATGGCCTATGGTGATGAACAACCATTCTCTTGCTAGTATAGCTTGCCCTTTTATCTTAGTGTAGATCGGGAATGGGAAAGATCCTACACGCCATGCTTGATCACCTTCAAAGATAAGGTAAGTCGTAGCTACGAATCCAAGGTATATGAGCACAAAAGGGGTAAGTAAATTTTAGTTTCTTTCTTTTCTTTTAATTTTTTAGTTCAGAACACCACAACTACCACTTCTTTTATCATTCATTTTTCATTTCTTTGTACATATCATTTCTAGTTTTTCCATCTTCTTAATCTACCATCTTCTTCCTAATTCACTTTAACCTAATTTTTCTCTTTTTCTTCACAAGAACTAAGAAGAATTTTAACCATCCTTTGTATCTTAAAAGAAAACTTACTAAAAAAGCTCCATCGCTAGTCCCTCCTTGGATCACGACCCGCATAGCCACTTGCTATTGCGGTAGAATTGAGTAACTTGCACTCTTTAATCTTAAAATCTGAAATATTGTATTTTGTGTGCAAGTTAAAACCTCAATCACCCAACATAAGTCCTCGACAACTCATCATGGTAAGGGAATAGCATGGCTAGCCCAACTTAAACGGTAGTTGGAAAAGGCATACCAAATATGTTAATAGCTGAGGATTTGCAAAAAATTCCTACAGAACTTGTCCGCCTTCCCCTCCAAAATCTCTTACCAATTCCCTTCCGTGGAATGATAGGACCACAAAAATACCTATATCCATTTCCTGTGAAATGAGCAAAACTTGTCATGTTAATAGTAAACCTCTGACAAACCATTTTTCTTAATCCCCAACGGAGTTCGTCAAGTTAATATTACACCTCTGACAATTTATTCTATTTCCCACCATCGTCACTACTAGTTCCCTCCCATGAAGTCGCAGGTCCACAAACTCTATCACTGTTATGTTAACACCACACCTCTAACAGTGAAAAGTTTCAATACTCCTCAGCGAGTACGAACTTTCACTTGACAACTCCTTTACATGAGTCACAAATCTTCAAAATTGTCAAGTTAACACTAAACCTTTACCATCACAAACTTCACTTGTCAATCTCCTCAATAGAATAACAGGTCCTCAAAATTGCTCACATCGCAAATCAACTCTTGTCATGTAATGTTGGCCCAAAGGCCTTCCACTCTAGTTTTGATGATGATTAACTCATGTAGTTATGTGTACTAATATCTTGTGATTTTAGTTTCAGATCATTAGTCAAGTTATTAGTTGGTGATTAGCTTCAACAAGATGATTGGAAGCTACCCACATGTTGATTCAAGAGCCCGAGCGTCAAAGATCATATATAGCACTTGCTCGATGGATCAAGGAGTTTTGGATCGAGTCGGCTTGGAGATTGCGCTCTACAAGAAGACTTCGGTACCATAGTTTAGTTTTGTGTTTAGATCCAAATTTGTAAAGATTAGAATAGTATGATAATGCTCAAGTTCACAACACGCACGTTTCATGTTTTGAATATTGGTTTTAGTTTTTCGGTTTTAGGTTTAACCGATCTGGTTTTCATGAATGGATAGATCAAAATAAGTTTACATGGTTTAATGTGTATATGAATTGTCTATATACATGCATGCTTTAATTTCCTAGAAAACTTAGTTTGACTCCCTTATTCATGTGTTATAGTTTTGGTATTTTTGACAAAACATTTTTGGAATTAACGACAAAAACTATGATATATATATTGTTTCATGTATTAGATTTCTATCCATATGCATCATGCCTAAATGTTGTTTAATATCATGTTTTTGTACTTGGAAGAGTTTGGACAAAACGTATTTCTATTCAAAATCCAAGTTTTAGAAAATACAGTTTTTGGTTTTTGGTAAAAATGATAAGACACAAAAATAGTTCATATTGATTGATATTTGAGCTAAAAACTTTTACCACATGTTTATATATCAATGTAAAATGATAAAACTATTTTTGGTGATTTTTAGAAAAGATAAAAAGAATTTTTAAACATCTTTCTAACTGAATTTCTGTTCCAGGCTTCAACCAAGTCGACTAGTAAACCCTGACTAGTCGACTAGGGCTGAGGTCGGTCGACCGGGCCGGTCTCGACCGACGTGCACAAATCTGTGCACGTTTGACAGCTTTGGACGGTCGACCGTGACGGTCGACCGGACTGAGAGCAGTCCTGCTCTCTGTTGTTTCGGTCGACCGGGCGGTCGACCGGTAGCTGCCAACGGTCAAAAAATGACCGTTGTGCGGTCGACCGGGCGGTCGACCGCCAGGGTATTTCTGGCAGTTCTGCTGCCAACGGCTATTTTTCTGGATAGCTATAAATACCCTTTTGGCAAAAGTTTTTCTCTAAGATTTTTTGTGCGAATTTTTCCATACTCTTGGTGTTTTTTACTGCAATCAAAATAGGTTTTGGATTCAAATTGAACAACTTTTTGGTGGTTTTTGTTGGGGTTTGGAAAACCAAAGAAAAGGGTTTTGGAAAAGCTTTTGAATTGAACTTCTCTATCTTGGTTTCATTTATTTCCCAAAGATTTTCTTTGAGTTGCTGGTTTCAAATCCCTTGGTTTTCTCCACACTTGAGCAAAAATCTACTATCTTAATCTATAGGATATTTGTGTGGGAGAAGATATAGTTTGTGGTTGTTGTTTAGACCACCAAGTTGTAACCCAATCTTTCTTAGCTTTGTGCTTTGGGTTGTATCCCTCAAGTTGTGAGGTGATCCTTGTATTGGTTTGTGGTTGTGGAGGAGGTTGAGATTGTACTGGTTTTAAGTTTGCCTCTAGGAGGAGGTTGTGATTATTGGCTTGGAGTTGTGCCTCAAGGAGGAGGTTGTGTTTGTAAGGAGAGGAGTTGGTACTCCTTGTATTGTGATTGCCCCAAATCCTCGGTGGAGGTTCCCTTTGTGGGAGTCCTTTGTGGACAAGCTAGTGGACTTAAAATCCTTCTGGGTGAAGGCGGGGATGTAGAGCTGGGTGCTCGAACCTCGAAAACATATCTTGGTGTTTGCGCTTGTTCATTGACTCTTACTCTCTCTCTCTCTTTACTTTGTATTGTGCAAATTGCTATATCTTATACTTGCTTGTGTGTGCATCATTGTTGTAATTGCAATTAGTTTTTTAAATTCCGCATTAAGTTCACTAGATTAGCATCGTCACCTATTCACCCCCCTCTAGGTGACTTTTCAATTGGTATCAGAGCTAGCGCTCCTGATATTTAGGTTACCACCTAGGAGTGAGATCTTGTTTGCTAATCTTCATTTGCATTGTCATTTGCACACAATTAGTTTGCACTCATGGATAGCCCTCTTATGTTTAATTTTGCTAGACATGATATTTGGATAGCCAAGATGAGTAGTCATTTAAAAAGCCTAGGACATCTAGCTTTCAAGCCTCTACACAAGAATCCTTCTCAAATAGTAGCAAGCATAAAAAGGCCAATGCATTAGCACTTAGGGAACTTTTGCATCTCTCAATGAAAATCTTCTACATGTTTTTGATCGATATGATTCGGCTTTTGCAGTTTGGAGCATGTTGTCATCTCCGAGCTTCCAAAGATTATCAACAAGATAAGGAGATCTAGGAGAGACATATCCGAAGACCTTGCTTTATGGTCCATGGGAATGACTCCCATGAGGTACAATCGGATTCTCAAATAGATGATAGCTCTAGTTCCTATTGTCATGGATGTTTTGAAGTTCAAACTTTAAATATGGAACTTGTTCAAAAGCTTGAAAATTTGTTAGAAAAACATGATTTGTTGAAAGATGATAATCTTGTTTTGAAAAATGAATTAAAGGATTTATGCTCTAATTTTGAATTGATGTTGCAAGAGAAGGAGAGATTGCAAGTGAATGTGACTCACTTAAATCTCAACTCGAACTTGCTTTAAAGGAAAATGAATTTTTAAAAAACAAAAATGATTGTGATGATGTTGTAAAGCACAATGAGATCTTATCTTCAAAATTAGATTTTACTTTTAAAGAAAATCTCACTTTGAAAAATGAAATTGATTTCATAACAAAAGAATGGATTTGGTTTTGAATAAAAATAAATCTTTGCAAAATGATATTGATATTCATGTTTGCCATGCTAGCATAGCTTCTACTTCTAGCACTTCCATTACATGCTCCACTTTATCTTCTAGCATTGAAAATGATATAAATAATTTGAAGAAAAGTGTTGATTGTTTGGGCTCCACTTTGAGCCAATGTGCTTAAATCATACACGATTGGAATCTTTGGTTCATAAGAAACAAGTTCAAACCTTGCATGCACATCCATCTAGGCATACACATGCTTTTCATGATCACCACATCATATGTATGCTCACGTGTACACTTGTACACATTGTGGTCGAAAAGGCCACCTTGCTAGATTTTGCTATGATAGATTACATATTGAAAATTTAGCAACTAATCTTGTTTGGGTTAGGAGAGATACTAACCCGTGGACCACAAGAAAAAAAGGGTACCAAGATCCACCTCTTTAATGTTTTGATGTAGGTGGAGGCTCTCGCATAACGTGAGAGTGTTGGTGCCTTGAGGTGGATGCATTCTAAGCTAAAAGGAGAACCATTTGGATGCTTCACTCTCAAGGAGACTAGGTGAGAGGACCACCGGGTGTTTTGGAGACATGGAGAGTTGCCCCTTCGGTTTTGGTAACAATCCCTTGCTCCATTTAGTGTTTACATGCTTTCTAGGTTCATCTTTTATAGCATGTTGTTGTTTTGTTGTTCATTATGCTTTGTGCCATGTTCATTAGATTAAGGTTGTACATGTTTAGCTTCTTGAGCACCCATGCTTCATATGGATCTATATTTAGTGTCTCACCTTATTTAAACTAACATGTATGCTCTAGATCTAGTGCACATGCATAATGATCATTTGGTGTTCATGATTGTATGACTTTCATTTTAATGATTCATGTTTTGAATAGTGGTTTATTGCTATGCATGTATTGCAATTTGATATCTCCATTGTTTAGATGAATCCATAATTTGTGTTTTCACAATTGTTTTGATATTATGTATATCTTGATTCTTATAGCATGTGGATTTACATAATGATCATTTTTAGAATATTGTTGATTTATGACTCGTTTATGCTTAATGATTTGAATATATGCTTAGATGTTAGTTTTCATTAAAACTAGGATTTATACTTGTACATAGAATGGGCCACAAATAAAACCTTTATATATGTTTGTGCTTGGATGCCTATTTGTACCCATTAGATGTTCTAGTATAGTCTACTTTGATGATTCATGCATTCAAACATGTATTCCTATTTTTGATGGTTTTCTATGATTAAGTGTTTTCACTTCATGTATATGTCTATTTTGCCAAACTTAAGATATACATGTATGCCCCTTGAGTCATGTGCTTTTTATGCAAATCTATATGTTGGACTCAATTGTGTTTAGGGATATGTATGTATACTTTTGTTTTGTCAAAAAATACATATGCTTGGAGTTTAATTGGTTATGATGTTTTTCGTGTCTTTGAGGAAATTTCCTTTAGTAATGAAGATTTAGTTTTTCATGTGTTCATATTTAAAAGAATTTCAATCGAGCTTGATTGTCCATTTTCATGATGATATGTTTCACACAAAACTTGTACACTCACCCTATTTAATGTTTTCTCGTGATTAGTTTTCATGAGTATAATTTGTGCCATATGGACTTTGAGTGTTTAAGTGATCATGTGATTTTCATGTTTCATGAAAAATTTTATATTTTATCTTGAAGGATTACGTGCTAGTTTTAAATTTTCATATAACTAGTTCGTATTCTTCAATTGGTAGAGTTTTCAAACATACTATATTTCTAAATCTATTTTTGAAAATCCCTACCTTAATGGGCGGTTGGATGGAGATCATGCTCATGTACGCTTAATAGTGTAAATCATTTTAAACTTGATCATGAAATGGGTGGTAGTTGATATGAGTCATACACTTGATTTTATTGTTGTTTCAATTGGTATCATTGAATTCTTTCAATTGGTATCAATCTTGACATCCTTTTGTATACTCATATATGTTTTGTTTTATATATGTATGCTTACACTTCATGTATCAATTTCTATTGGTATCTATTTCTTACATACATATATAGATGATTTATTTGTGCTTATTATATCCCTATATCTTGAAGCACAAATTTTGGTTATGTTAAGCTTGAGTTTTTCAATTGGTATCCATATACAAGCTTTATCATAATTTTAAGATTGCTAAGCTTGAATTTTTAATGAATATCATGTTTCAATTGATTTAATTTTCAATTGGCATCTTGCATCTATTTCAAGCCTATGCATATTTTCTTTTGGTATTTCATAAAGGGGGAGAAAACTCGTATTTTATATTTCAATTGGTATTTGGTTTACCATTGTTTTTGTTTCCCACTCCCTAACTTTATGATATTAAAGTAATTGGTATCATATGCTTATAATGAAAAATATCTTCTTTTGGTATCAAGATGCTATTGTTTCCTTAAAATTGGTATCAATTTTTATTACCTATTGGTATCAAGTTTACATTACTTGTTTTCATTTTGATATAAAATGTTATTTGTTTCAATGCCTTGTTTATTTCAAATAGGATTTGGCATTTCTCAAAGTTTGTTATTTCAATTGATATCATATTGACTTTGGTTTTACCCCTTGGAATAATTTATTGCTTCTTTGTTTTGAAGATTTAGGGGGAGAAGTATGAGTTTTCATTATGTTCGTGTTTACCCCTTTGTTGATGATTGACAAAAAGGGGAGAAGAATTTGGGTTTATATATGCATGTTTTTGTTTTGCATATACTAAGTTTAATTTAGTTTAATTTTAATTGGTATCTAAAGCATGTTTTGTAATTGGATGTTTTGTAATTGGTATCTAGAGTGTAATTGGTATCTAGAGCATGTTTGTTTTAATTGGTGTTTTGTTTTAAACATTTCATTGGAATTGGTGTTTTGTTTTGGTATTGATATCTAGAGCATTGTTTTGTTTAAACATTTCATTGGTATCTAGAACCCTTTATTGTTTATGCATTTATATGCATTCATGTTTAAGAGCCTTTATTGCATACTATTTACTGTTTATTTGTTTATGCATGAGTTAAGGGGGAGCTTCTTTAAAGCTTAACTTTAATCCATGCATATATAACTCCATGAGTTTTGTCATCATCAAAAGGGGAGATTGTTGGCCCAAAGGCCTTCCACTCTAGTTTTGATGATGATTAACTCATGTAGTTATGTGTACTAATAATCTTGTGATTTTAGTTTCAGATTATTAGTCAAGTTATTAGTTGGTGATTAGCTTCAACAAGATGATTTGGAAGCTACCCACATGTTGATTCAAGAGCCCGAGCGTCAAAGATCATTTATAGCACTTGCTCGATGGATCAAGGAGTTTTGGATCGAGTCGGCTTGGAGATTGCGCTCTACAAGAAGACTTCGGTACCATAGTTTAGTTTTGTGTTTAGATCCAAATTTGTAAAGATTAGAATAGTATGATAATGCTCAAGTTCACAACACGCACTTCATGTTTTGAATATTGGTTTTGGTTTTTCGGTTTTAGGTTTAACCGATCTTGGTTTTCATGAATGGATAGATCAAAACAAGTTTACATGGTTTAATGTGTATATGAATTGTTCTATATACATGCATGCTTTAATTTCCTAGACAAACTTAGTTTTTGACTCCCTTATTCATGTGTTATATGTTTGGTATTTTTGACAAAACATTTTTTGGAATTAACGACAAAAACTATAATATATATATTTGTTTCATGTATATTGGATTTCTATCCATATGCATCATGCCTAAATGTTGTTTAATATCATGTTTTGTACTTGGAAGAGTTTTGGACAAAACGTATTTTCTATTCAAAATCCAAGTTTTAGAAAATACAGTTTTTGGTTTTTGGTAAAAATGATAAGACACAAAAATAGTTCATATTGATTGATATTTGAGCTAAACTTTTTACCACATGTTTATATATCAATGCAAAATGATAAAACTATTTTTGGTGATTTTTAAAAAGATAAAAAGAATTTTTAAACATCTTTCTAACTGAATTTCTGTTTCAGGCTTCAACCAAGTCGACTAGTAACCTGACTAGTCGACTAGGGCTGAGGTCGGTCGACCGGGGCCGGTCGACCGACGTGCACAAATCTGTGCACGTTTGACAGCTTTGGGACGGTCGACCGTGACGGTCGACCGGTAGCTGCCAACGGTCAAAAAATGACCGTTGTGCGGTCGACCGGGCGATCGACCGCCAGGGTATTTCTGGCAGTTCTGCTGCCAACGGCTATTTTCTGGATTAGCCTATAAATACCCTTTTGGCAAGAGTTTTTCTCTAAGATTTTTTGTGCGAATTTTTCCATACTCTCTGGTGTTTTCACTACAATCAAAATAGGTTTTTGGATTCAAATTGAACAATTTTTTTTTTTGGTGTTTTTGTTGGGGTTTGGAAAACCAAAGAAAAGGGTTTTGGGAAAAGCTTTTGAATTGAACTTCTCTATCTTGGTTTCATTTATTCCCAAAGATTTTCTTTGAGTTGCTGGTTTCAAATCCCTTGGTTTTCTCCACACTTGTGCAAAAATCTACTATCTTAATCTATAGGATATTTTGTGGGAGAAGATATAGTTTGTGGTTGTTGTTTTAAACCACCAAGTTGTAACCCAATCTTTTCTTAGCTTTGTGCTTTTGGTTGTATCCCTCAAGTTGTGAGGTGATCCTTGTATTGGTTTGTGGTTGTGGAGGAGGTTGAGATTGTACTGGTTTTGAGTTTGCCTCTAGGAGGAGGTTGTGATTATTGGCTTGGAGTTGTGCCTCAAGGAGGAGGTTGTGTTTGTAAGGAGAGGAGTTGGGTACTCCTTGTATTGTGATTGCTCTAAATCCTCGGTGGAGGTTCCCTTTGTGGGAGTCCTTTGTGGACAAGCTAGTGGACTTAAAATCCTTCTGGGTGAAGGCGGGGATGTAGAGCTGGGTGCTCGAACCTCGAAACATATCTTGGTGTTTGCGCTTGTTCATTGACTCTTACTCTCTCTCTCTCTCTCTCTCTTACTTTGTGTATTGTGCAAATTGCTATATCTTATACTTGCTTGTGTGTGTGCATCATTGTTGTAATTGCAATTAGTTTTTAAATTCCACATTAAGTTCACTAGATTAGCATCGTCACCTATTCACCCCCCCTCTAGGTGACTTTTCAGTTAACACTACACCTCTGACAAATTACTGTTAAGTTTAATACCACACCTCTAATAGTGATCAAGTTGCTACTAAGTTCAACATTAAACCTCTAACAGTCACTTCCCTCAGGCTTTAATATCAAAGCTGAGACGAGCGATGGTAAGTTCAACATCACACCTCTAGCATCTGGTTCATTATTAAGTTTAACACTGCACCTATGATAATGATTTTCCCTCGAACTTTTGTATTGAAGTCGAGATGACCAATGCTAAGTTCAAAATTACACCACTAGTATTACCTCTACTGTTAAGTTCAACACTTAACATATGACAATGGTATCTTAAATTTTCCCAAACGAAACTGAAATTCTTGGGGAGCTAAGTTAACATTACACCTCTAACTCACATCCTTGTCAAGTTAATATCACACATCTGACAAGATTCAACTTAATCCGTTAAGTTAATACCACACCTTTGACGGTAAAGAAATACTTAGATCCCCGACGGGTCTAGTCTTACTTGTTATTCTCATCAATAGAATGGCAGGACCACTCAAATCACTATTAGGTTAATATCAAACCTTTAACAGTGTTTTCCCCAGCTGACTCTTAATTATGTTAATACTAAACCTCTGATGAAGACTCAATCACAATCCCCGTGGAGTGAAGACTTCACTTGTCATTCTCATCCATAGAATGGCAAGTCCATAAAACCTATTCCAGTCCTGTCAAGTTAACATCACACCTCTGACAGTAACCTTAAATTCTTTAAATGGAATTTTTCCTACCTTGAGTTGCTAAGTTAAATCTCACACCTCTAGAAATCAAAGGTAATCACTTATATGATTTTTTATGCAAAAAGGAAGTCAAAACAAATGAGAAGGCCAAAAAAAATGTATCACTTTTATTGATATTCAAATATGTGAAAGTGATAAAAAAAATGCTCTCTTACTTAATAAGATTGAGTGTTACAACAAAGGAGTACAAAGAAGTCCCTCTTGCTCAGCGAAATATTGCACCACTCTATGAAACATTGAAGATACACAAAGTTTGTCTTCTTGACTGTAGCCGGGAATAACAGATCAATTTCTCTCCTCTTGAGAACAATGGTGTTTCTCAAAATCAAAATGCAAGAAAGCATTCTGATTCCACCCGACCACTTATGCGAAGGTTTTCACAAGGCTGTAAACTTCGCTTAATAGGAAGCTCCGCCACCAGAAAGTCATCTAATGAGCATGGGTTTTTCGTTGTTGTCACCTCTTTGAACAAGATTAGTGAAGGAGGATCTGAGACCTTACTGGTGACGTCCTCTTTCTTGTAACCTTCAAATTGTACTCATTGTGATCAGATTCGAGATCTTACTGGGTGCATCATGTCCAATAATGTCTTAGTGTGCATCGAGAATCACGCGAATCTTCCTCACCCTTGGACAGAAGTTCTGACTCCTCAAGTGGTGGCCCATCGAACGAGCTAGTCATTTCTGTTAGTCACCTAGAGGGAGATGAATAGGTGACAGCTAATCTAAGGCACAATAATGCGGAATTTAAACTAATGATGCAAACTGAATACTATTACGCAAACACACAAAGTATAACACAAGAGTGAGCCGAATTTCCAATGAAGGGCTCTGGACTATCTCCTCAAGATTCCACTAGATTAAGAGTTGAGGTGCCACTATGGCTCTCTTGGTTGAATACAAGTGTGAGCAAACAATCCAAACATATATCAATTAAGCACAAATATATCAGCATATAAAAAGATAAACAATATATATGCATGCATGATATATAAACACAAGTGAGAGAAAGAGAGATGAGCAATCGCAAACATAGGAGAATTGTTTTGAGGTTCGAGCACACTTGCTCTACGTTCCCGCCTTCAACACTATGAAGGATTTCCACTAAAATCGATCCCGCAAGATCACTCGGTGCCACAACACCTACAACGAGCTCCCTCAAGAACTCTTGATCCACAAGTCCTTCATTTGTTCCCGCAGAATAACACATGCAAGCACACTAGCTTGCCGAGGCCGCACCTCGAACTATATTACACAACGTGCTCCCTTAAGAACTATACACACCGCGAACCCACAAGTTTGCCTCCTATATTACAAAGATGTAAACATGGTGATCTCTACACTTTGACCACCAAAAACACTCTCACAATAAATGATCCCTAGAGGATAAATATAGCAATGAAAAGCTCAAGTTTGTGCGAGAAAATAAGGTAGATTGAGTGGTGGAAAACTCAAGAATTCTCTTTTGAAAAAACTCTTCAAAACTCTCCTTTTGATATGGAAGTTTTAGCCCAAAACAAGTGGAGAAAATCCTATGAGAGAGAGGAAAACTGGCTCTAAAACTTCTCTAAAATCTTGTGTAAAACTAGCCAAAACAGCCCCCTTTTATAGAGCTACAAAAATTAGCCGTTGGCGCAAATCCCCAGCCAGATGACCTGTCAGTCGATCATCCGTTCGACCGGCCAACGGTCATATTTATGACCTTATGGTTGTCGGTCGATCGGGTGGTCGACTGTACCCAGGTCTTGAGCTGTAGGTTGACCGGTCGGTCGACCGGGGCAAGAATCATAGAGCAAAGCTCTCTGGAACGGTCGACTGTCGGTCGACCGGCCCTCAAGTCAGGGCTTGTAAATGTTTCTGTGCACATTGGTCGACCGCTCGATCGACCGACTTCTGGTTCGGTCGACCGATCAGTCGATCGCCAGAAGACTAGGTCAAGGATTATTACAGATTAAAACTTGGTCTTTCAATATCCTATAAAATCCCATAAAATCACATTAAATTCACAAAAATAAGTTCATTGAAATACTTTGAATTACAAATATGTGTGATCAAAAATCAACACAGATTACAAACAATTGAACTATTTTAACGATAAAAAAATTTTGCTTTAAACCACAAACCGTATTTTTCAAAGTCAATCTTCAATTTAAAAAATGATTTTTTTTCAAGACTTGTTCAAATACAAAAACAAGATATTAAAACTCATTTGAAGCATAGTGTGCATGGATATGATCTAATACACATATAAAATGAAATATCTATGTTTTTGAAAATAAGCTTTAAACAAAGTTTTGATAAATACAAAACTTAAAAACCATGAACTCGAAACATCAAACTAAGTTTTTCTAAACATTTAAACCAACAATGTATATAGATGAAATTCAATATACATATAAAAGATATAAACTTATTTTGATGAACTCTAATCATGAAACATAAAGATATCTTCTTTGAAGCTCAAAACCAAAACGGTATTTTCTAAAACTAAAACTGTTTTTATGAAAACACATAAATTTTGTGTGTGTATATGAGCTTAAGCAATCCACAACTAATCTATCCTTTATATTTTATCTAAAAACAAAATCATAACTCTTACAAACATGGCACAAGTCTTGAAAATCTACTCCTGTAAAACTTTTCCTCCATCTTGACTTAGTCTAAATCTTGATTCAATGAGCTAGACTCCTCTTGAGTACTTGATGTGAGCTTGAAGCGCTAGATCTTGAATCAACACGTGCTAACTTCAAAACTTGACTTCAAATCTTTTATTGAAGCTAAATACTGACTAAGATCTTGATTAAATATCTGAAGCTAAATATACACAAGATTATTATACTATAACTATATGAGTTAATCATCATCAAAACTAGAGTGACGGGCCTTTGGGCCAATAATCTCCCCCTTTTTTATGATGATAAAAATCATGGAGTTATATATGCATGGATTAAAGATAAACCTCATAGAAACTTCCCCTTAACTCATACATAGCAAAAACAAAAGGATATTCAATAAAACTCATAAACAAAAACACATATATATGCATAAACAACAAAGATTAAACATGCATATATAAACTCTCTAAATTCTTCTCCCCATTTTTGTCAATTCATCAACAAAGGGGGTGAAGATAAACAAACAATAAAAATGTATATGTGATATACATTTATGAAGAGGAGAGATTATCGGCTGTCTAAAAATCACTGAAGACAAGTCGTCAAAAAGTAGAATCCAAACTCCAAACGTAGGGCTAGTCATCGCCATCAGTGCAGCACCAAGAAGCGATGGTTGAAATCCGCGTCTCGACATCACTGCGAGGACCAAAGACGCGAGGGTTGAAACCCACGTCTCAGCATTATTGCAGTGCCAAGACGTAGAGTCCAAAGCCCGCGTCTCACGCGAAGCTTGACGCAGAGCTGGAAACCCGCGTCTCTCAAGCATTACTTTAGCAGCAAAACGCAAGGCTCAAAACCTACGTCTCAGTTGTAACTGCCCTCATTACTGGGTCATTACTGCCCACGTAGTGAGGGAGTTAACCCCATTATGGAGTATTTTTAGGGGACACGTTTACCCCCTGAAACCTCTATAAATAGCTCAGTTTGCTATGGAAGAGGGGTCGGAAGAAAAAAAAAGAGGGTCGGATAATTCTTGTAAAAAGAACTTCAGTTGTAAGCCATAGAAACACCAAGATTTCCAGCTGAAAAGAAAGAGAGAGTTCAACTCTTCTAACAACTTGTTGCGCATAAGTTCGTCTTTGCCTATACTCTCTTTGAGATCCTTGGAGGATAGAAGCTATAGAGAGGATTCTCAAAAGGTCCTGACGTTCACCCGGTCAACGAAAAATAAGATTCACTTTCCACCGCCACATCAAGAACCTGACACTAAACAAAGGGGAGATTCAAGCTTGAATATCTTCCCTCTCTTGTAAGAGGATTATTGATCCGCTGTAACTTTCTTTACAATCAAATAAAGAATTTACTTATCGATCTTCAATTTTCTCACCAAACAGAGACATTAAGTTAGCTGCCCCTGTATACATGCATTACATGGAGAAGGGATGACTAGACCCTAATCCATATAAAACACAATATACAATGCATAAGCGGAGATATTAAGCTCTCCCTACACATGTGTACCACATAAGGAAGAGAGATCAAGCTCTATTATATGTAAAATACACTCAACATAAATCTATATATAAAGGAGATGTTAAGCTCCCCTCAATACATATCAACAAATTTTGAAAAATTTTGAAATCCCTTTCTTTTAAAAACAAAATTTGAAATTTCTTGAAGTCAACAAAAATGAATTAAGATACCAATAGTAGATTTTGATACCAATTGAAGGTGAAACATGAAGTACATTTGATATCTAAAAAATACCAATTGAAATCAATGCATAAGCTTGTAAAGATACCAATTAACATTTAGAATTAAGTCAAGCTTTAGCATAAACAATTTATGCTTTAAAACAAGTATGGATATTGTAAAATAAGTACAATCAGAATCATATATATGTATGTATGAAAATAAAAATACCACTGGAGATTTGAAGCATACATATATAGAAAACACGTATGAGTATACAAAAGTGAATTGTCATTAAAATCATGTATATCTCATAGCTGCCACTCTATTCATGCACATATTTGAAAGATATTCATTTAAAGCATACAGACATGGTCTCCATCCAACCGCCCTTTGGTTGGTAGGGGTTTTTCAAAATAAGAGTTTGAAAATAATTTAACATATTTGAAAACTCTACCAATTAAAGAATCAAGAAACTAGTTTAAAATAATTTTTGAAAAACTAGTTAAAGATCCTTCAAAATATGAAATCAAATCATATATCTCATGAAGTATGCTAAATACACAAAAATTGTCACTCAAGATCTATAAGGCACAAAAATCAGCTCATGAAAATAAGATCATGAGTAAACAAAAAAATATGAGTGCACAAGAATCATGTGGATAGCCTATTCATGAAAATAAACAGTAAAGCTCAAAACACCAAAACAAATGAAAATCATAAAAAATTATTTTTCATCAAAATTAAACAAGCTTCAAGGATATGTATGTTTTATCGAAACTAAAAGTAACATACACATCCTAAATACAAACGAGTCCATCAATGAATTTTGCATGAAAGTAAGTGACTCAAGGATGTACATGTATATCTATTAATTTTAGACAAAAATAACATATACATGAAGCTAAATATATATAAAAATAGGAAAAATAAGTGTAAATGAAAGAATCATTAAAACTAGATTATACATGTACATGTAATGAGTACAAATGAGCAATGAAGTACAAATATATAATAATCAAGTGTTGCTCACTACTTGTATAAGTATAAATACAAGTTTTAGAGAGAACTACATCTAAACAAGTAATCACCACATGAAGCATAAAACAAACATGATCATTAGGCTAAATGTACGTGTTTTAGAACTAGTGTATACATAGTAGTTAAATAATAGTGAGAACGCAAAATATGAATTCATGTAAACATGTGTGCATCTCAAAGACTATCTCTGTATATCATATGTCTAATATTATTGCATTTAATATAATGAACATTGAAACCCAAGACATGCTAAAAATATTTATATGACGTATGTAAACAAAAATGGGAGCTAGAGATAGTTACTAAAATCAATGAACCGATCTCGAGATCTCCAAAACATAGTGGTCCCCCACCAAACATCCTTGATAGCGATGCATTAATTTGGTATGTCCATCTATTTCATGCATCCACCACCCAGGCACCAACCCTCACACATTTTTGTGAGAGCCCACACCTACATCAAACACAAGAGGTGTGAATTTTGGTACCCATATCTTTTTGGTCCACGGGGGTTAGAAACAAATGGAACCCAAACATTTTTATTTACAAATTTTAAAGTATTTATCTTATCAAAATAAAATTTTGTAAGATGGCCTTTGTAGCCATAATGTGTACATTTGTGCACTCTAGCATACATATGTGAGTGGGTGTGATCATGGTGTACATGTGATGTATGCCGTGAAGTATATGCATGAATATATGGAACTTGTTTCTTGCGAAATAAAGATTCCAATTTAGAGTGGTTAAATGCACATTGGCTTAAAGCGGAGCCCAAACTATCAATGTTTTTCTTCATAATGCAAATATCATTATTAATTTTGGAAGAAAAAACTTAAGAAACAAAATCTTTTTTCTTTTTAGAAATATTTTCTTTTTCCTTTAAAATAATTTTCCTTTTCATGGATTTATTTTCATTT
Organism: Agave tequilana; assembly: GCA_038442645.1. NCBI lineage: Eukaryota > Viridiplantae > Streptophyta > Magnoliopsida > Asparagales > Asparagaceae > Agave > Agave tequilana. The sequence goes on from JAVJIF010018501.1 coordinate 16,665, forward strand.
AAAATTATTTCCTTTTCCTTTTCCACCAAAATAACTTGATTTTTCAAAAATTCATTTTCTTTTGAAATGATTTCCAATTTATTTTTAAAAGAATCTTTTTCTTTCTTCAACAATTCACATTTTTCAAGAAGTTGTTGACAAAAAATAGCAAGTTCATCATATGGCCTATCAATATTTTCATCAACCTCAATTCAGAATTTACCTCAAGGGGGTCATCCCCTTGGCCGAGTCACTCCCCATATAGTATACTTTTGTTCACCAAGGGAGATAAGGGTGTTTTATACCAGAAAAGCGGATTCAAAGTTAGAAACCCTAAATAAATATTTATCATTTAGGGCAGATTTTAAAGCATGGATGACTTTTGTGTTAGCCTCAAGATGTTTGCCATTTAAACAATAAGAATCTTTAATAGTGGCAAAATAAACATGAATACCTAGGGCTTTTAGGTACATGAATATCTTAACTTTCTACGTTTGGATGTTAAGAATGTCAGACATAGGAGGTGTCATCCATGTGTGTGTATGGGCAAATATTGTGATTAGTTCAAATGAGGATCTTTAGCTCAAGGTTGTTAGACTCAAATTAAGAGCACCAATCTCTGATACCAATTGTAAATCACCTAGAGGGGGGAATAGTTGCCAAGCAAATCTAATGCACAACAATGCGGAATTAAAACTAATTATGCAAACTAAAAACTATTACGCAAACACACAAAGTATAACACAAGAGTGTAGCTGAATTCCCAGTGAAGGGCTCTAGACTATCTCCTCAAGATTCCTCTAGATTAAGAGTTGATGTGCCACTATAGCTCTCTTGGTTGAATACAAGTGTGAGCAAACAATCCCAAGCATATATCAGTTAAACACAAATTTATCACGAATATAAAGAGATAAACAATATAAACATGCAAGATATATAAACATAAGTGAGAGAGAGATGAGCAATCGCAAACACGGGAGAATTGTTTTGAAGTTCGAGCACACTTGCTCTACGTTCCCGCCTTCAACACTATGAAGGATTTCCACTAAAGTCGATCTCGTAAGATCACTCGGTACCGCGACACCTACAACGAGGTCCCTCAAGAATTCTTAGACCTGCAAGTCCCTCACTTGTTCCCGCAAGAATAATACATGCAAGCATACAACCTTGCCGATGCTGCACTTCTACAATGAGTTCTCTCAAGAACTATGCACACCGCGAACCCATAAGTTTGCCTCCTCAATTACAATGATGTAAACTTGATGATCTCTACACTTTGATCACCAAAAATACTCTCACAACAAATAATCTCTAGAGGATAAATATAGCAATGGAAAGCACAAGTATGTGTGAGAAAACAAGGTAGATTGAGTGGTGAAAAACTCAAGATATCTCTTTTGAAAAAACTCTTAAAAACTCTCATTTTGATATGAAAGTTTTAGCCCAAAAATAAATGAAAAAAATCCTAAGAGAGATAGGATAATCTGTCTGTAAAACTTCTCCAAAATCCTGTGTAAAACTAGCTAAAACAACCCCCTTTTATAGAGTTACAAAAACTAGCCATTGGGGCAAATCTCCAGGCCAGATGACCTGTCGGTCGACCAGCCAACGGTCATATTTATGACTGTTGGGGTTGCCGGTGATCGGGCGATCGACCGCACCCAGGTCGATCGGGCGGTCGACCGAGGCAAGAACCAGAGAGCAAAGCTCTCAGGCCGGTCAACCGCTCGGTAGACTGGGGCCAGATCCAGAGAGTAAACTCTCTGGATCGGTCAAATGCCCGGTCGACTGGCCCTCAAGCCAGGGCTTGTGCACGTTTCTGTGCACATTGCTCGACCGCTAGATCAACTGACTTCTTGTTCGGTCGATCGGTCCAGTCGGTCGACCGCTAGAAGGCCAGATCAGGGATTATTAGGGATTAAAACTAGGTCTTTCAGTATCCTATAAAATCTCATAAAATCATATAAAATCCACAAAAATAAGTTCATTAAAATACTTTGAATTACAGATATTTGTGATCAAAAATCAACACATATTACAAACATATTGAACTATTTTTATGATAAAAATTTTAGCTTTAAACCTTAAACTATATTTGAAACACGATTTTTTCAAAATCAATCTTCAATTTGAAAAATGATTTTTCAAAACTTATTCAAATACAAATCAAGATATTAAGCATAGTGTGTATGGATATGATCCATACACATATAAAATGGAATATCTATGCTTTTGAAAAGTAAGCTCTAAACAAAGTTTTGATAAATACAAAACTTAAAAACTATGAACTCGGAACATCAAACTATGTTTTTCTAAACATTTGTACTAACAATGTATAAAGATGAAATTCAATATACATATAAACATGTAAACTTGTTTTGATGAACTCTATTCATGAAACATAAAGATATCTTCTTTGAAGCTCAAAATCAAAACGGTATTTTCTAAAACTAAAACTATTTTATGAAAGCCTATATAAATTTTGAGTGTATATGTATATGAGCTTGAGCAATCCACAACTAATCTATCCTTTACATTTTATCAATCTATCATTTATATTTTATCTAAAAATAAAATCTTAACACTTACAAAAATGACACAAGTCTTGAAAATCTTCTCTTGAAAACTTCTTCTCTATCTTGATTTGGTCTAAACCTTGATTCAACGAGCTAGACTCCTCTTGAGTACTTGATGTGATCTTGAAGCACGAGCTCTTGAATCAATACGTGTTAACTTCAAAACTTGACTTTGAATCTTTCGTTGAAAACTAAACACCGACTAAGATCTTGATTAAATATCTGAAACTAAATAAACACAAGATCATTAGTACTATAACTACATGAGCTAATCATCATCAAAACTAAAGTGATGGGCCTTTGGGCTAACATTTTCATGTCTACCTCAATAGACGCGACAAATACACTGGAACCAGCACCAACGATATGGCCACGACCTGCAAGAATAAAAAAAAACCCGAGGGTTAAATTTTTGCAAAGACAGAAAATATGAATCTAGAAGTATAAACGTGAGACTAAAGTCATGAACTCCAGATGCGAGTCTTATATGTGAATCTCGCATTCAGAGCTTCAGGACGCAAAGTTTATAGCGCTCTGCAAAGATAGAAAATATGGATTCTAATGCAAGCCCAATATTAGACTCGCCTGATGATTGAAACATAGGGCATATATTAAAGGCGCAGACGCGGGCCTTAAAATTTTCTAAGTAATGAACTCCAGACGCAGGTATTACATGAGAGACCCGTTCGCTACACTCGCGTCTAAAGATTTCAAAAGTACGTTTAAGGCCTCAAGACGCCGAGTTCGCCACACTCGCGTCTAAAGATTTCAAAAGTACATTTAAGGCCTCAAGACGCTGAGTTCACCACACTCTCGTCTAAAGATTTCAAAAGGGTATTTAAGGCCTCAAGATGCCAAGTTCTCCATACTCGTGTCTAAAGATCTCAAAAGGACATTTAAGGCCTTAAGACGCAGAGTTCGCTATACTCGTGGCTAAAGATCTCAAAAGAGCAATCTTAAAAATTTTCTAAGTCATGAACTCCAGACGCAAGTCTTATATGCAAAGCACGCGTTTAAGGCCTCAAAATATAGAGTTCACCATGCTCGTGTCTGAAGAACTTGAGACCAAAAATCTACAAGCTCGCGTTTCATCAGTTAACAAAAAGATTGCATTTGTAGAGCATAGACACATGGATAGTCGACTGTTTCAGAAGCTTCAAGGAGAGATCAAGAGGCAGAGCATGGATAGTTGGATCTCAAGTCAACTATTTAAATTTCAAGAAAGAAGTTTCAAAAGTTTTAGAAAGAGATCAAGAGACAGCCTCTTTATGATCGGTGATGACAAAGCCACAAGGAAACAAAGTTTTATTATGGCAAAAGCTATTTCCTACCTGAAGAAGAGTTCTTTAGAGGAAAGATGTCATCCATCAAAACACGACTATGAAAGCACCTGAGGGAATGCTTTTTGATTTTGAAATCACTTATAGTGATAATCTTCGAAGAAGATTGCAAGAAAGCAACATAGCTTTGGGTTCGTTCAAAGAACTCTGAAAGTTCTTCAGGATGCGAGCTCAGGGAAGAAGACAGTCTAAGAACCCTAAAGGTTCTTTAGAGCACTGATTATTTTACAATTTTGCATTTTTATATCACATTCTTCTACCAATTTATGATAAAAATAATGCTTCCCACCCATATTTTGGTCTCTTTTGTAGATAATCAAGACTAGTAGGGCAAAAGGGTAATAAGAGCTTAATTAAAACCATTTTCAAGTAATTCAATCTAGATTTTTTGGAGGCCAAGATCGAGACTTTCTAGAAGATACATTGAATCTAGACGTTGGCGCGTATCTGACGAAAATCCGGATGCAAATACCTGAATCCAAGAAAATTTGGAAGGTCCCCGAAGCAAGACGAACTGCTCGCCAAAACTAGGGACCTAAGTCCCTGCTATGGCCGCAGAAACTGGGATATGGTCGCGTTTCCACGGCCATCCTTGTGAGCCACGCGTCGATTTTCGACACGTGGCCTCGCCTTATCTTTTAGAAGCTCCTTTTGCATATATAAAGCCCTGCAGAGACCCGAGCGCAAGCAGATCAGTGAGTAGGTTAGGTTTTCTCTATTTTAGTGTAGTGTAGTATAGTTGCTCTTCTTTTCTTTTCTTTTCTTTTACATTTTCATTTTGTTTCAGATCTTGTAGTAGGGATGAGATGATTCTCAGAGAGAGATAGGGAGATATTGATGTAATAGATGGTGACAATCTATGTAATGGTGTCTCCTTTCTTCTCCATTGTAATCTTCTACATCTTCTACATGATGCTTAGCTAGTTTTTCTTCTCATAGCAATCTAACACCTAACCACTAATTATCTAACCACTTACTTGATAATCCACATGAATTTAGTAGCCTCTACAAGGCCTTACTCTTGCAAGAGCCATTAATGGCTTACGATGATGGATTTAAACATTCTAACATCTAACCCACTAACAAGCTAACTTGCAATGTCTTTTTTATTTTATGCTCACCTCTAACCAATTTTGATGATCTAATAGTAGCTTGCAACTTGTTATGTGGTATGGATGTGTGGTTTGGATGTTGATGAACATTCTTATGTGCCATGCTTTGTATCGTCTCTTGAAGCCAAGGACTAGTGATGGCCAATGATCCATGTGAGGCAACTATCATTAAGATGTTGGCATGGTTAGTGGAGCAATTAGTAGTTAGTAGCCATGAGTTTTCTTTTATAGTTCTCTTCTTTCTTGTTACATTGTTTTAAAAATAATTTTCAAAATCTTTTTATCATTTTCTTATCGATATTTTCACCAACTTCTTAGTTCACCTTTGTTTCATCTTCTTTTTGTTTTAAAAACTTCTCTTTTATTTTTACATCATCATTTTATCGCCTTCTTCACCTATTACTTCTGGATTTTTTTTCTTTTTTTCCTCATTCTTTAACAAAGAAGAACTTGTTAACAATCGACGTGAACATAAACTGTTAATGCTTTTATCGCTCCCGTCCCTGTGGATTCAACCCGTTGAGCCAATACTATAATGGAAGTATCAAGGAAACATTAGCACACATAATTTTATTGATTTCAAAATACACATTTTCAAGCACTGGTTCTGCATTGATCAAATTCTGGCATCGTTGCCGGAGACGGGAATGGTTTTGATTACACATTTTTGTAACATTTTCTTCTCTATTTTGGTGTACAAGTCAATTTTTACATGAACTTAATATTGTAGAACACCCATTAGCATTGTAGCTCCTGGATCTTGAAAGCAAGGACCCAGCTTTCAAAGAAAAGCCGTACAAATGCGACTTTAACCGTGCAAACGTGGCAATTTTGTGGCAAAATTTTCTCTTGTTTTGTTGGGATGTGCATATTGTAATAGCTAGTGGATTTGTACTGTTATTTTTCTTCTTTGATTGCCTACACACTGTAATAACTAAAGAACTAAAATACAGTATTTGGATACTTTAAAACGGTTTAGACATTTGCATTTTGGCACGTGTCAAATTTCAATTCCAATATACTATATTTTGTTCTGTTGTTGCGATCTGAACTGAGGTGTACATATGGCATTGCTTATAGCATAGGACAAACACGTGGGTGATTTACTCGCTTTGTGTTATATTCTTGTCTATATTGCGCATTTGCATGAATTGGACTTAAGGGCATAACCCAATACAAGATAAGGTGGGGATTTCATCACCCTTCCTTAGCCCAAGAATCACCTCCCCACTCACACAATCCAAGCCCTAATAAAAATTGATAGACGTTGGCCCTTACGGATATCTCAGACTCATTAAGAGATTAACCGAGGGTGAAACTTATTTTGAATCCTACTCTTGTGAAAGCGGTGTCTAAGATTGGGGATTAAGAGGTTCCGCCTCGAAGATACCGTGGTTTGCCGTAATTAAGGCCCGTTGCTTATGCACGGATACCTCCCACCATATTTTGCCCCTACCTGGCCGATTAGCTAGTGGTCGGATTCATATAACCTCCTCCGGGTAATCGACCAGTTAGGAGTTGTCTATGTCTAAGTCAAACCTAGTATCGACTTGGTTTTGATTTTTTCTTTCTTTCTTGTTTGTTGGTTGCTTTTTCTTTTTTGTTTGTGCTTGTTTGTAAAATGGAATTCAACAACAACAATTCTTTCAATCCTAATATGAATCTATATTTCACACCAACCTCATTTGACTCAAATAACTCCAACCCGACTTTTTATAACATGAACCAATCTAATAGGCCGAATTGGACTTATTCAAATCAATACAACCCATACCCCCAATTTTATGACCATAATTTCTAAAATAATTTTAACCCTTTACAGAGTTAATGGGGATTCACCTCCCTGAGTCACATTTTCAACCTCCTTATCCACCTTGTCCATCTTGTCCACAATTTTCACAATATTCATTCCCCGATTTCGCTTCCTATACTCCTTTTCTAGACCAACCCATAGAAGAAAAAAATTCTAAGTTAGAAAAGAGTATAGAAGCCAACATGCAAGAGGCCAAGCGACAATTTTAGAAAATGTTAGCCTCCCTAATTTTACAATATTTTCAAGAGTCTTACTCAGTCCCATCTCTTCAAAATGATCAGATAGCCATCTTGGAATTGACTATGGAACTCTTGCATGAGTCCGAGTGACAATCTCAAAACTTGTTGGACTAACAATCTTCACAATTTTTCCAAAATCAAGATTCCTACACTCCTTTTCTTGAACATCCACTTGAAGAAAAATAATATCTAAAAAAGAGTATTGAAATCTTGCAAGAGTCTGCACTACAATTTCAAAAAACTTCTGCCCAGTCTATCATAGGTTGAAAACACAATTGAGTCAATTGGTTAGCATCTATAGGAATAAGAAAACTCTATTTTATGAACCTTTGACCAATTCAGATAATTCTAACTTTATTGATTTGACCCAGGACTCATGTTGTTTTTGAAACCAAGATGCAATTTCAGCACACCCATTTGAACTTAACCAAAATCAGACTTTTGAGAACCATATTGACATTTTGGCAAGTTTTTCCTTTCCTGAGATTAAACTTGAAAATGAATGTGATCCTGAACTTTAACTTGGTAATTCAATTCTACTTTCTGATTCAATGTTGACTCCGATATATTTACCTCACTTCAATCCTTTTCCCGAGTCAACATTGGATCCTGTGCCAATCCATCGTGAAATTGAATCACCACTCCTTTATGATCATCATATTGAACTTGACCAATTTCATACTTTTGAAAGTCCCATTGATAAATTGGCAAGTTCTCAATTTTATGAAAATGAACTCAATGAGGAATGTGACCTAGATTCTCAAATTTGTAATCCAGTTCAAATTTCTAAATCAACATTGACTCATGTTTTGCTACCCAATTTGAGCAACTATTTTAGAGTCAGTTTTGATTCCCATACCTGTCATTCTTGAACTTGAATCACCTATCTTATAAAGTCACATTCCATTATGGGAAAATGAATATAGACTTGAGTTTTAACTTCTTGATTTTGACCCACTTTCAGAACCAATCTCGACTCCTGAACCTTTACTTTACTTCAATCACTTTCCTGAGTCGGAATTAGTTCTTGTACTTTCTGAGTCCAAATCAATCATTCCATCTTCATACTCCATTTTAGGACAAGGGTGTTGAAAATAATGACTCTGAAATTAGTTTGAAAATTTGAAAATTAGATGTGGTAAAATTCATAATAAAAATCATTCATATATACATCATTTTAGTGGGTTATATTATAAAAGTCACTGGTGTGTTTCTCCGGACACCACATAATTTGAATTGGGCTGCATTTTGTGGACCAATTAGACCACCACCAGAACCACTACCTTGAGGTGATTTTTCCTTCCTTCTCTATTTGTTTCATGCATACATACATTCACGATGCATGTATGCAACAATCGACAATTCTACTACAGACTCTTCATCAAGGACAGCTTCATGCCATGCAGGGTTTTATATTATATTATGGATTTCACCTCTATAAATTTCTATGGATTTCATTAGCTTTACTTTGTGATCGAAAAGAATTATTATTGATTATCTCACTATGTCAGCTCACTTTATATTATACAGAATGGGTCAGTCTTCTGAAATTCTAGCAGTATTCTTTTATCAGCAGATATCAGGTCAGTATTATTATGGTACCATCAGAGGATATATACGGTAGAAAGTGCAGAATGTCTAAGTTTCGAGTTTACCGTGCAGTCAATTTGTGAGAACTACCCTCAATTATTCATATCATGATTGGTATAATCCTCGTTCCTATCCCTTTTGTGTTCATCTTCCCTTTATCAAAATTTCAAGGATAAAATTTTTGTAAAGTGGATGGAATGTAACACCCTGTTCCCGGAATACGTACTTAGATACGTATTCTGATTTTTTATCGTATTTTTTATTTTCTTCCTATATTTATTTTTGCTTTGTGTTTATTTATATGATTGTTTTGTATTGGATCCAGATTCGTGGACTCGAAGTCAGCCTTAATTTGAACCAGGGACCCGATCCTAGTGTATTGCTCAATTTGGTCTTTCTACTAGTCAGATTTGTAGTTTCAGTTTCAAATGTTATTTTTTAATATTTTAGATTTTTCATGATTTATGAAATTTTTCAGAATTATTTTGCACAAACAAGTGTCAATCGGTATCGCAGACCGATTCCCAGATTTTTTTAGTTTTCAAACGGAGTTAAATTTCTAAAAATGGCTTTTATATTACTTCTTAGAATCTTATTTTCTATCTAAATGCATTTTTTGAGATTATTGAATTTATTGAAATTCGACTGATTTTGCTGTCGACTAGTATCGCCGGAAGATTTAACGATTTTTAATTTGAAAACCAGATTGAATTTATTGATCCAATTTCACCATGTACTTTAAAATAATATTTACTATTTTTGAGAATTTTTGGAAAGTTTTCTGAGTTACTTTATTTTTTCGGCTTTTTTGATATTTTCGGTGTTTTCCCAGATCAGGGATATCTATCTGGATATTTTCTTTTCTTTCTTCTTTCTTTTCTCTTTTATTCTCCTCCACATCTTTTTCCCTAATTTTCTTTTTTCTTTTCCCTGTTTTTCTCCACCACACAACATCCCCAAAATATCTCCTCCCTCCTTTTATAAATCCTTCTTTCTTTTTTCTTTTCTTTTTTTTCCTTTTTCTTTCTTCTTCCCCTGGCGCCGAAGCCAGCAGCCCATCTCCCCCCTTTTCTCTTAAAATTCTCCCTCCCTCTTCCTCAATCTCCATCTCTCTATCAAAAATTCTCATTCTCTCTTTAATCTCTTCATCTCCATCTCTAATTTTCCCAAATTCCTCTCCTCTCAACTTCTTTTCTCCTCCAACAAAGACCAGCAGCCACCTTCAGCGCTGATCCCACCTCGCCAATGACCCCAGCTGGTGGCCAGCTCTGGCGCACCACCCCCTTCTCCACTCTCCTCATTTACCTCCTACTTATCCTCCTCTCCACCACCTCAACCACCACCATCTCCAACTTTCTCTTCTTCTTTAACCCATCACCACCATCACCACTTCCACCACCTCCCACCACCAAGATCTCCTCCTCCTCTGACCAAGACCACCACCACCAACACCTCATCACCTCCAAACCAACACCACCACCTCCATCATCTTCCTCACACAATACCATCATCTCCACCTCCATTTCCAACTCACTCTCCCCCTCTTTCTCTATTTCCTCTCTTCCTTGGGCCCAGGCACCCCCCGTCCAAGGCCGGCCGGCACCGCGGGCCCATGACCAGCCCGGTTGTGGGGCCCTTGGGTGAGCAGGGGGCAGCAGCCCCCCTCTTTTATGTTTTCCTTTTTCATGTAATCTCTCTCTGACTCTCTCTCTCTCTTTGACTGTAATATCTCTAGTTTAAAATATTGTATTTCTATTTTTTTAATTTTATTTAGATTCACGTGTTTCTATTGATTACTCTATTCTATGCATAAGTATACACACATGTATATATATAATAGATCTATGTTCATGATTTGTATCTATACAGATATGAGTGTATTTGCATTATCAATATAACTTGATTTATAACTCATTTTTTTGACATTTTCTCACAAATATAATTTAAAGTTATTATTGATAATAACTACTATATTATTTATTTGTTATAGTTTATAATGCTTATTGTTAATACCTATTTATTTGTATTAGGAAAATCAAATTATTTTCCATATAGGCTATTACTATGAATTGTCAGTAATATCTATTATTATTAATTATTTATTTGAGATTGGTATTCAGGTGTCATTATTGTTATTATTATTATTTTATGTGTTTTTATATCTAATAATTATAAATTGTATTATTAGTAGTAGTTGTTGTAGTTACTATTATTATGTGTGCCTATATTCACAACACGATTTTCAATGTGCCCTCATTATTCAGATTTATCGATATACATGTACTTACTTGATTTTGGATTATTTGCTGATTTATGATTTTCATTTTAAAGTTTATTGGTCATTGCCTGTACTTGTTTGCATGGATCACATCACTTGATCATGTATACGTGTGACTGCCTGAGCACGCCAACTGGCTTTACCTTACGTATTCGTTGGGTTGCTCTTTGACAACCCTGGACCCTCATGTCCAGATCCAAGAGCCTAAACCGTGGTGGCCTTGCTGTAGCTAATCAGAGTGCGCATTGAAAGTGTGGATTAGCGGTTATCTGTTCGGAACCCAATTTCTTCCAGCCCCCTTCATCGGCTCGTGAGATTCTCATCTTGCTACTCTTGAGTATTTTCTAGTCCTTTTCATACTTTGTGATCATACTCTACACCTTTCTCATGTTATATTCCTGTTATATTATATCATGCTCTGTGATAACTGTGTACTTGTGCTAGTATGCTGGAATATATATTGCCACTGTGCTTCCGTACTCTGATTCTTGCCTATACTGATGTTTAGCGTATATATGTGAGGGTATTTCACCCTGCGTATATACGTTGCAGTAACGTCTCTGTACCCGCGAGAGCGGGGTGTTACACTTCACATATGCACGGAGCCCAACAAGAAAAGAAAACTAACAACTCCAAAAACAAACTCAGAAGCCTGCTAGGATTCGCCTAGAATCTTTATGTTGTCAATAGCTCAAGGGGACTGTCGATAGTTCTCTGACAAACCTAACTCTCGGTAAACCGCTATCGACAGCCCAAAGTGGTTATTGTCGATAACACAGTTCATCAGTCAGGGCGTATTCATGTCTGACTGTCAACAGTCCTATGTCTTATCCTTTAAAAAACTTCATCTTCTAATTTTTTATTCTTCTTTCTCTCCCCACTCTAATACTTCTTTATTGTTGCTCCTCCTCACTTCTTGTAACCCCCGACCTTAGATGTAAGTGTCACTGTATCAGTATTCGATGCAATGTTTACATTTAATTTGACCTTCCTGATAGCCAGACTGACCTGGTTTCAGCTCCATATATTATTTTTTAATATTTTAGATTTTTTGGGATTTTCTAAAAAATTTCTAAATTATTTTGGAAGATCTCTGTATTTGGTGTCGACCGATACCGATAACGGCTTTAGGATTTTTAATTCACAAATGAAAATGAATTTTAAGAATCTACTTTCACATTATTCTTCAAAATTATATTTTCTACTTTAATATATTTTAGAAAATTTTTCTGAATTAGTCAAAAATCTGGCCAAACCAGTGTCGACCAGTGTCACTGATCGATTTCAGGATTTTTAATTTGTAAATCAGACTGAACTTCTTGAATCTGATTTCACAATATTTCTTTAGGTAATATTTCTATTTTATATAATTTTTGAAAATCATTCTTAACTAATCAAATTTTACCGGATTTAAATAATATTAAATAATTCATTTTCTTTTTTTAATCTTTTACTTTCTCCTCCAATCTTTTTCTTTTCCTTCTCCTCTAAGCCAACAAATTCCTACACCGACTTAACCCAACCGCCATTTCTCTCTCTCTCCCTTACTTTTTAAAAAAAATCTCTCTCTCTCTCACTCTCATCTCTTCCTGAAACCCTCTCTATTTCTCACTTCCTCACACTCAATCTCTCTCCCTCCCTTCTCTCACTCTCTCTCTTTCACTGCCTCTCCCTTTCACATACCCTCTCTCTTTGGATCCAACCGTCGCCGACGGCTAACCACCACCACCACCGGTAAGCCCAGTGCCCACGCCGCCTTCACTCTCCTCTCCTCCTAAACACTCTCACTCTCCCCTCCTTTTTTTCTTCTTCTTTCTTTCTTCTTCTTCTTCTTCATATTCTCCATCTCTTCCTCTACCCATTGCCTCACTCAGCTGGCCACCGCCGGCTAGACCTGGCCCTGGTCGCGCCGCCTACAACCTCTAGCTACAGTCACCTAATCTCTCTTTTCTTCTTTTCTCTCTTCTTCTTATCCTCTTCTTTTCTTTCTCTTTCTCTCTCATCTCTCCTTTCTCCCTCTCTCACGCGTCGCTAGCCGACTAAGCCATCGCCGCCAGTTGGGCGGAGCTGCTAACGCCTCTGGGCGGTCACGCCGTCACCGGAGGCTGACTAGGCCACTGCCCTTCTCCCTACAGATCCTCTCTCTCTTTCTTTCTCACCATCTCTCTCCTATTGGATCTAAACTCGTTTACCCGCACCCAAACCCATTTACCCACCAACCCATTTCACTTAAGTCTATTTGGTAAGTTTATTGGATCTAAACCCGACCTGTTAGCAACCCAAACCTGCTTCTAAATTAAATAGAGGTAATTTGCATAAAAATCCATAGTAAACAATATTTATTGCATTTTATACATTATAAATTATATTTTAACCTATTTTTAATATTTTAGTGTTCGGGCAATTTCTTGAGCTTCTGGAGTCTAATTTGGGCGACTCTCGAGCTATTTTTATTGTAGAAAAACAAGTCGCATCCCTGTGATAATAATTGTGAGTGCTTTTATTTTATAAATTAAATTTTATCATGTTGAATGAAATTGGCTGTTTTATTAAATAAAACATGATTATCGGTAAATCAGTGTAAATATTGTTTAATAAATTATAATTATTGGAAAGCCATTGTAATTAAAATATGCAAGATTACTTTTTAAAGCATATTAAATAAATAATAGTTTATTATGATTCTTGATTTAATATAAAATATAGATAATTTATCTATATATTGAGTAATTATTGGACTGTTGATAAATAAATCCTAATAATAATGAATTGATAATTTTAATACGCTTTTAAAGAGTTTGAAAATAAGTAATTTTCTATAAGTCTTGTAGGATATCGATCAAAGTAGTAACATAAAAGTAATATAACAAATACTGATAAATTCATAGACATTGACACATGTTCACGTTACATCCATCATTCTGACACTGTCACCATTACCTGAATAACCTCTGATACATTAGACACTGTTACTTTTTTGATCAGCCATCATTGTTGTATATCTGTATCTATGTATTTGATATGGTTGTGGACACTATTAATTCAGGTGTCACTGTTACACGAATACTTTAATACACACGACACTGTTATTTTATGTGCTTGTATCACTGTTATACGGACACTGTTGTTACACGTATTTGTATCATTGTTACACGGACACTCTAGTATACTGAACACTATTCCATCATAAAGATACTCGGTTACACTGGATACTATTATTTCATTCTTCTATTACTGTGACATGGATTCACCGTACACATGTGTTGACTGTTCCTGTATTCTTGTTGCATTGATCACTGTTCCTATTATCTTGATTTTTGTTATTTGAATATTTTTGTACTCCTATTACATTGTATGCTTGTTCATGTTACCACATTACTGAGAAAAATTTGTTAACTTGTTACACGTTATAAGCACTGTTATTAAGCTAGCCTACCTGTATCTTGGTAACCCTATTATTAGCACAGTCACACTAGTATTCGGCGGAATATGTGTGAAACTAAGTGCCACACAGAGAAAAGTGTCACATCATACTTATACGTGGTGGGGAGCCACCTCTTGAATCCGTGGTGGCCACCTCTAGAATTCTCACACCGCCTAGAATCCTCACACCGCCTGATAGTGGGTGATGAGGATGTCTCTGGTGCTCTTATTATAGATATTGTTATTGACCAGACTTGGTACTCTTGTTACTTGATATATATGCTAGCGCTCCTGATATTAGGTTTAACCACCTAGGAGTGTGATCCTTGGATTACTAATCTAGATTTGCCTTTGCACACATATTAGTTTGTACTCATGGATTTTCTTGCCCCTCTCATGTATGATGTTTCCAACATTGATATGTGAAAATTTAATATGAGCGCTTACCTTAAAGCTCTAGATTGCATGTTTACCTTTTCACTACCAAGAAATCTTATTTTGGTAATGACAAGCATAGAGAGGCTAATGCAAATGTCATAGATGCACTAAAGCACATATTAAGGAAAGAACTTTTATCTTTGATTTCTCATTGTGTTCCGTCTTTGCAGTATGGAACATATTGACTTCTCCCAATGTACAAATGACAAATGTTTTGAAGAAGGAATCTAGCGGAGATGAGTCTGACCAAACTTGCTTCATAGTCTAAGGGAATGATTCCCTTGAGGAAAACTCAGACACTCAACTAGATGATAGTGATAGCTCTTCTAATGATCATGATAATATAAATGCCCATGCTTTGGATGAAGAGCTCTCCAAATTTTGTGAAAACTTACTTTCAAAATACAAACTTTTGAAAAGCAAAAGTTTTGAATTAAGAAAAGAAAATGAAAGTTTATTTTTAAAACTTGATTTGGTTTTGCAAGAAAAGGTTGAGGTTTCAAATGAAAGGGCTTCATTGAAGACCAACTCGATTTTGCTTTAAAAGAAAATGAAATTTTAAAAAACAAAAATAATTTTGATATTGTTTTATAAAAGAACAATGTTTTATCTTCAAAACTTGAATTTGTTTTAAAAGAAAATGAGTCTTTGAAAAATAAAATTGCTTTGATTTCTAAGGAATTAGATTTTATTTCAAAAGAAAATATTTCTTTGAAAAATGACTTTGCTTCTCATTCTTGTCATGCTACTATTGATTCATCTTTTCATGATAAGAATAGTGTTTGCTCCACATCTTTTTTCATTGACAATGATATTTGTGAATTGAAGAAGAATGTTAATTGTTTGGGCTCCACTTTGAACCAATATGCCATGAACCATAAGAGATTGGAATTCATGTTTCGCAAGAAACATACTTCACATATGCATGCACACCCATTATGGCATACACATGATCATCATGCTCACACACATGATTCTTTATATACTAATGTGTGTACACATTATGGTCGCACGGGCCACCTTACAAAATTTTGTTATGATAGGATAAATGTTTCAAATTTTGCAAGTAAATATTTTTGGGTTAGGAAAGGTGCTAACCCCTATAGACCTAAAAAGATATGGGTATCAAAATTCACCCCTATTGTATTTGATGTAGGTGTGGGTTCTCACTCGACGTGAGGATATTGGTGCCTTTATGGTGAATGTGTTCGAGCTAAAAGATCATATTTATGGATGCATCACTTTCAAGAAAAGTTTGGTGGAAGAACCACCATGGATTACAGACCTAGAGAATAGTTCATATGGCTTGGTAACTATCTCTAACTCCTCCTTTTTGTTTACATGCTTTTATTGATGATTTTTAATATGTCATGATTTTAATGTTCATTATGTTAAATGCAATATTAATTAGACATGTGATATACATGTATAGTACTTAAGATACACCCATATTCATATGGATTCATATTTTGTTCTCACTTTAGTTTAACTATTGTGTATATTTTAGTTCTAAAGCACTTGCATTTAGTAGTCTAATGATCATATTTGTTTATATTTTTGTGCTTCATGTTTTGATTATTTATTTAGATGTAATTTTTTTTATTAAAACTTGTGTTTATACTTGTACAAGTAGTGAGCTACACTTGATTATTATGTTTGGGTGCTTCATTGCTGATGTGCACTCATTACATGTATCTGTATAACCTAGTTTAATGATTCTTACATTTACACTTGTATTCCCTATTTTGTACATGTTTTTGTGTTTAGCTTCATGTATAAGTTAATTTTGTCCTAAACTATAGATATATATGTCTATCCTATAGTCACTTGCTTTACATACCATGTATTCCATTATAGACTCTTTTCATGTTTGGATATGTATGCATACTTTAGTTAAAAACAACATATACCTTGAAGCTCGTTTAGTTTTGATAAAAAATGAATTTTGATGATTTTCATGTTTATGAAAAAGGATTTTATTTATTGAGCTTAATTATCTTATCTCCATGATTTTATTGATTACATGATTCTTATACATTTTATACTTTTGTGTTTACTCATAATTTTTTTTCATGAGCATACATGTGCTTTATCGCTATTTGAGTGTCGATGATCGTGTGATTTACATGTTTTATGGATATATATTTGTTTTATTCCTAGCTTGAAGGATTTTGAACTAATTTTGAAAATTACTTTAAATTACTTCATTATTCTTCAATAGGTAGAGTTTTCAAACTATGTTAAAATAGTTTCAATTCATATTTTTGAAAAGCCCTACCATCCAAGGGAGTTGGATGGGTGACCATGCCTTGTATATACTCATTGAATATCTTTTTAAATATGTGCATGAAAGGGAGGCAGTTATGAAATATAGATGATTTTAATAAAAATTGATTTTTTTATGCTCATGTTTCTCTATATGTATGCATCATATTTTAATTGATATTATATTACTCTGATCATACATACATATAGATATTTTTTTTTGTGCTTATTTTATAATATCTATACATTTTTTAGCACAAATTGATTTCATGCTAAGCTTGATTTAGTTCTTAATGATAATTGATATCTTTAAATTCTTATGCATTATTTTTATTGGTATTTCATAAAGGGAGAGAAACAATCTTATTTTATCTTTTAATTGGTTTTAGGTTCAATTAATATCTTACTCTTACTCTTTATGATGGAAAATATTTTATTTTAAAAATGCTAACATTTTCAATATTAGTATTAATAACCTTCAATTGGTATTATTCTCAAATTGGTATCTATATTGTTAAATGATTTTAGTGTTTACCTACAAATTTGATTTTTACTTTCAGTTGGTATCATCTCTTTTTATCGGTATCAATTAGTAAAAAGATTGTTTTACTTTTAATTGGTAAAAACATTATTTTCTTTCAATTGATAATTTTTATTAGCATCAAATTTTTGTTTTAAAATATGTTTTAACCCATGCATAGCAAATAAACATAAAATTTTTTTATCAGTATTGTTAGTCTTTCTTACCCTGTGTTAATGATTGACAAAAAAGAAGAGAAAGATTTGGGTTTATATATGCATGCCTATTTATGATTTTGCATATAAACATATGTTTTATAATTCTTATTGCATATTTGTTTTATTATTGTTTATTAGTATATGAGCTTACATTGAATATCTATTTATTTTATTGTTATGCATAAGTTAAGGGGGAGCTTCAATGAAGTCTATCCTTAATCAATGCATATAAAACCTCATAAGTTTTGTCATCATCAAAAGGGGGGAGATTGTTGGCCCACAAGCTCTTCTCCTTAGTTTTGATAATGACTAACTTATGAAGTTAACTTACTAATGATCTTGTGTTTAGTAAGCTTCAGATATTGATCAAAATCTTAGTTAGTGTTTAGCTTCAACAAAGGATTCAAAATCAAGTTTGGAAGCTAACATGTGTTGATTCAAGAGCTCGCGCGTCAAGATCACATGTAGCACTCGGAAGGAGTCAAGCTCTATAGATCGAGTTTGGATCAAGTCGACTTGGAGAAGAGGACTTGTGTCTAGGTTTGTTTAGTTTTAATTTAGATCTTGTATAAGGATAGATTAGTCTTGATATGCTTAAGTATACACATACACACAAGTTCAAAAGTTTTGGTTTCGGTTTAACCGTTTTGAATTTTCATGAATATATCTTTTGGTTTCATGAATAGAATTCATCAAAAGTAGTTTACATGGTTTATGTGTATATTAGATTTCATCCATATACATTAATGTTTCATATTGTCTAAGAAAATTACTTTGATGTATTTCTAATTCATGGTTTCAAGTTTTGTTTTTAACAAAACTTAATTTTGGATTTAATGTCAAAAATATAGATATATCTTTTACATGTGTATCGGATTCTACCCATACACAATATGTTTCATATGTGTTTCAAATATCATGTTTTTGTATCTATACAAGTTTTGGAGAAAACGTATTTTCATTTCAAAATCTAAGTTATGGAAAATACCGTTTTTGGTTTAAAGCTTAATTTTTATGCCTCAAAAATAGTTCAAATAGTTTGTAATATGTTTTGATTTTTGATCACCCATATTTGTACTTCAATTATATATATGAACTTATTTTTGTGAAATTTATAGAGTTTTATGGATTTTATAGGCATTTAATAACCAACATTTCATAACCTATAAACCCTTGTCTGAGCTGTCTGGCGGTCGACCGGACCAGAGCTCGATTGAACGGATGGTCGACTGATGTGCATAGAACGTGCACATAGCCTTGGCCATCGGGTCGGTCGACTAAACAGTCGACCAATCTAGAGAGCTTGCTCTCTGGATAGGACCCCGGTCCACCGATCCAGAGAGCTTGCTCTCTAGATCGGGCCCCCGTCGACTGGTCGGTTGACCGACCAGAGAGTTTGCTTACTGGTTCTGGCCTCGGTCGAACGGGCAGTCGATCGACAGGCAAGTTGCCTTGGGGCGGTCAACCGAGAGGTCGACCAGTAACCCCAACGGTTAGAAATCTGACCATTGGCCGATCGACCGGGCGGTCGACCGACAGGCCATTCTGGCCTGGTTCTGAACCCCAACGGCTATATTTCCAAGGCCCTATAAATATGGGTCCTTGAGGCTAGTTTTAGCTAAGATTTCTAATTGCACACATTTATTACATTATTCTTTATTACATTTCCACATTTATCATGTAATAAATCTGCTAAATTTCTTATCTTAAATGTCTATTTTGCAGAAGATAATCATGGAGAGAAAGAGAATAAAATCAAATAAAAATCAGTTAAATTCAGATTTAACTAGATTTATTTGGTCAGAGGAGAATGATCCCAAATCCAGTTGGTTAAATTCAGTTTTTAATGAATCAAGTGGTTAAAGCTAAAAATCAACCGAGGATAACGTCAAATACAGAGTCCAATTCAAAGGGATAAATGAATAGAGAGAAGATCAACAGATGAGATGAAGCAATTTTGACTCAGATTCTGACTGGATACATTTTAGTATTTGAATCATAACGTTCTCTATCAAAATTCAAATCAGATGATTCAAGATGATCCAGAAAGAAAACTTAAAGGGCTACAACTCTTAAGTTGATCACTATTTCTAACTCTATAATTTGATAAGTTATATCAGCAATCAACACGCCACCTAGCTGCAGATCAAAACTGCATATCCACATCAAATCAAGTTTAGAGATAAGGAGAGGATTTAAATTCAGAAATAGTTTACTTCCCCTTTCTTCGTACTCCTCAAACCTCTGCATTTCTCCTATAAATACCTGCAATCTCAAAGGTAAAAAGAAAGCGAGCAAGCAGAGAGTAGAATTTAGGCTAATTTGTAGTTTGTAACTTAGGTTTTTTTTATTTTCTTTCATGTAATTATATTTTCTTTATGTAACTGAGAGGAGATGAGACTTTCATGAAGGAATGAGAACAAGTTTGTATTGAGGGTGACACCGGTATAAATAATCTTTTCTTTCATTGTTATTTGAATCGAATCGAAGTTTTCTTTTCTTTCCTATTCTTGTTTTTGTTTGCTTCCCTCTTCTGTGTTTGTGGATCCAAATGAAACCGATAGCCTCGAAGTTGCCTTTCCCTTGCAAGTACCGTTGATGGCTTATGGTGATGGATATCCATTTCTATGGTAGTGTAGATCGCCCCTTCATTTCATAATATAAATTGGGAATGGGGAAGATCCTATTTGTCATGCTTCGCTAGCCTTCAAATAAAGGTACATCGTCGATACGGGTCAAAGGTAAGCAAGCGCTGTAGAGATAAGTAAGTTTTTTAGGTTTTTGTTTTCTTTCTTTTAATTCTTTAGTTTAGATCACCAAGACCACCAACACCAACTCTTTAATCAATCTCTTTCAATTTCTTTGTATATATTCATTTCTATTTTCTCTACTTCTCAATCTACCACTTTCTTCCTAACTTAACTATAACTCTATTTTTCCCTTTTCTTTTAAGAAACTAAAGAAGAATTTTAACCATTGATTGTAGTATAAAAGAGAACTTACTAAAAAAAGCTTCCATTGCTAGTCCCTCATTGTAGATCACGACCCGCATAGACACTTACTATAGTGGTAGAATTAAGCACCTTGCATTACTGTTATAACAGTTCTGAAATTTTGTATTCTTGTGTGCAGGTAAAACCTCAATCAAATGTTTGCGCCGTAGCTGGGGAGGGACGATAAGTTATTCTCTTTTTATATTTACATTTTTGGTTAATTTTCTTCTTTATTTTTGGTGTACAGATTTAACAACAAGGAATTTTTGCTACAGTGGACATATAAGTGGCCCTGGACTCTACTCAAGAAAGTAGAGCCCAGAAGCCCTCAGACATTCTTGTGGCGATCTAAGTGAACTACTAACCTGTATTTTCTGCAGGTTGGCTAAATTGCATAGTTTAATATCTGTAGCATTTATTTCCTTGTTTGACTCACTGTATATGCATTTCTAGCACAACAGTAAAAAGTTGAATGTAAATGCTAAAAATTTAGACTTTGCATTTAGACACGTGTCTATTTCATTACATTTTCTATTTACTGTTGAAGAGTGCTGGAGCCAAGGTATGTATGCATAGCATTTAGTATAAGATTCATTCTTGTATGAAATATTGCTTGAGTGTTACTTTTTTTATATACTTGTACACTGTACTAAATTGATTTAAGGGTTTGTCCTATAAACAAGATAAGTTGGGAAAGTCATTACTCTCTCTTAGCCCACAAACAGTCTCCTCACTCACTAACCCAAGCCTAACTAAAACTGAGTAGACGTTGGCCCTAGGGACATCTCGGACTCAAATAGGAGACTGGCCTAAGGGGAAAGTTGATTTGAATTTAACTCTTGCCAAATCGATGTTTAAGGTTGGGGATTGAGGGACGAAACCCCGAAGGCTGGGGGTTTGGCTTAATTAGGCCCGTCGCTTTTGCGTGGATACCTCTCACCAATCTTACCCCTACCTGGCCGATTAACTTGTGGTCAGATTCAGCAATATACCCCCCGTGGACAGTCTAATCAGTTAGGAGTCATCTAGGTCTAAGGTTTACCCTAACTTAGGTTAGATTTTTTTCTTTTCTTTTTATTTGTTTTGCTTATTTGTTTATTTTTCTTTGTTTGTGTTTGACATTCCTGTGTGATATGGCTTATAACAATAATTTTTCCAATTTTAATGGTAATCCATATTACACCTCGATCTCTTTTTGAATATTACCAACCCGGCATATCATAACTTTAACCAACCTAGTGTGTCAGATTGATCCTATCCGAATCAATATATCCCATGCCCCCAATCTTATGACCAAAATTTTCAAAATAATTTCAACTCTTCATAGAGTCAATGGGATTCACCCCCCCCAAGTTCAATTTCAACCAACTTGTCCTCCTTATCCACCTTGTCCACAATATTTCCAAGATTCATACTCGGTTCCACCAGTCAAAATAGAAAACCATCAATCTTGGAAATGAGTATGCGTGAGTTCAAGCAACAATCACAAAATCTGACGGACTCACGATTTCACCACAAATTCCAAAACAAAACTTCATCTTTTCAAGTTCAATCGCAACAAAACGATGAACCAATCGACTATGAAAAGATGCTTGAAGTCATGACTCATGCTCAAATCGCTCGTAATTATGACATAGATATAATGGTCCAAGCTCTCCATTCTCACCGTTTGACCATTTCTGACGTCGTTAACCATTCTGTGAAAGCCAAAGAATCATGTTGTTTTGGAAAACAAGATTCCATTTTAGCACACCCATTTGAATTTGCCCAAACTCTAAATTTTGAAAATCACATCGACATTTTGGCAAGTTATCCTTTTCTTGAAATTGAACTTGAGAATGAATATGATTCTGAACCTCAACTTGGTGATTCAATTCTACTTCCTGATTCTATAATGACTCCAGTGTCTTCACCTAATTTCAATCTTTTTCCCGAATCAATATTGGATCCTGTACCAATTCATCATGAAATTAAATCGCCAACCTTTTATGATCATCATATTGAACTTGACCAATTTCATACTTTTGGAAGTCTCATTGACAAATTGGCAAGTTCTCATTTTTATGAAATAGAACTCAATGAGAAATGTGATCTAGATTCTCACCAGTTCAAATTCCTGAATTAATATTGACTCATATTTTGTTACCCAACTTGAGTAATATTTTAGATTCAGTTTCGATTCCCACACCTGTCATTCTTGAACTTGAATCACAAATGTTATAGTCACATTTCGTTGTTGGGAAATGAATGTGTACTTGAGTTTCAACTTCTTGATTTGGACTCACTTCCTGAACCAATCTTGACTCCTGAACCTTTACTTGACTTAAGTTACTTTTCTGAGTCGGTATTAGTTCTCGTACTTCCAAGTCCAAATCAATCATTCCATCTTTTCAGACTCCATTTTGGAACAAGGGTGTTGATAAAATTGACTCCGAAATTATTTGTTAAATTTGAAAATTAGATGGGGTAAAATTCTTAATAAAAATCATTCATATATACATCATTGTAGTGGGTTATATTAGAGAGGTTTCTGGTGGGTTCTTCTGGGCTCCACACAAATTCGATTGGGCCGCATTTCGTGGACCAATCAGACCACCACCGAAACCACCACCTTAAGATAATATTTTTCTTCCCTTTCTTCTTTTTCATGCATCTATGCAGTAATTCATACATTGAGGACAATGTATGAGATAGGTGTGGGGGAGGGTTCTAAAATATCTTAAGTTTTCTTTATATTAAAAAAAGGAAAAAAAACTAATATTTTCTTTACTTTTAAAATTTTTTTGAAAATAGAAATAATATTTTGACATATTTTTTGTAAGAAATTAAGTCAATTTTAAGGAATAGGAGAATCATAATTAGGATTTCTTATACATGGTCAAAATAAGATAACTTGTTAGATTTTCAGGGTTAGAAAGAAAATTGATGAAAGTAATTTAGTCTTGATCTTTATCTGGAAGAAATATGCACACCTTATACACTTACACACTTAGGGTACAAAAACAAAGATTCTTATGCCTTATAAAAAAAAAAGAAAACTATATATGTATATCTATGAAAATTAAACAAATCTAATTATTGATTAGTTAGGTGCTTTGGCCTAAGAAAGCCTTGGTATTTATGTAAAAGATAATTAGATAAGTTTGAATATATATATATATATGTATGTATGTATGTATGTATGTACGTACGTATGTACGTACGTAGGTAGGTATGTACGTACGTACGTACGTATGTACGTATGTATGTATGTATGTACGTACATATATATACATACGTACATACACACACACACACATACGTACATACACACACACACACACACAGATACACACACACACACACACACACACACACATATATATACACATATATACATACATACATATATATATACATACATATATATACATATATACACACACACACACACACACACACATATATATATCCTTTGATTAAGCTGGGTATTTGTGCCTCATGAGGCATAAGTATTCATGCCTAAAAGGGTACATTTTATAAATAAAAACCCTTGGTTTCGTGGCCTTATCTGCTCGAGTGTTTAAGTCGTTAGGGGTGTTTTCTCATCTGGTGCCCTAAGACTGTCCGATTTGGGTGTCACCGACTAAAGGCTCGTTACATGGGCACATTAGAAAGCCTAATGGAATTGAGGAATAAATGTCACCAAAAATAAATAAATATAAATAAGGAATAGGAGTTATTGTTCAAGAACCCTTAGTAAAACTTCACGGTCACGAAGGTGCATATGACTCAGGGTAAAGTAATAGACTAAATAAAAATTACAATTTGACTCCTTACTTTGATTGATGACATATTTTTGAATAGAGACTAAGTTTAGGAATGAAAAGTTCGATATTCCTATAACTTATAAATTACTTGAACTCTTACAAATATACTTCAAATATTTTCTCTCTTTCAAAAATGCTTTTCGAAAATACCAACATTTTTTCTCTTTCTTTACGGATTTTGTGGGTGCAATCCACTGAAAACTCTCACAAGACAAAACTCGTCCTCTAGGGGTAACTTAGAGGTTTAACGGCTTGTTGTACATGCTCAGTGCAATCGCGTGACCTGCGAAAGTGGTCTAATAATTGATTAGGATTAGTTTTGATGTTTTGCTCGAGGACGAGCAAAAGATAGGTGTGGGGGTGTGATTGCACACATTTATTGCATTATTCTTTATAACATTTTCACATTTATTATGTAATAAATCTGCTAAATTTCTTATCTTAAATGTCTACTTTGCAGATGATAATCATGGAGAGAAAGAGGATAAATCAAATAAATATCAGTTAAATTCAGATTTAACTAGATCTATTTGGTTAGAAGAGGATGATCCCAAATCCAATTGGTTAAATTCAGTTTTTGATGAAACAAGTGATTAAAGCTAAAGATCAACCAAGGATAACGTCAAATATAGAGTCCAATCCAAAGGGATAAATGGGTAGAGAGAAGATCAAGGGATGAGATGAAGCAATTTTGATTCAGATTCTGACTAAAACATTTTAGTATTTGAATCATAACTTTCGCTACCAAAATGCAAATCAGATGATTCAAGATGATCCAGAAAGAAGACTTACAGGGATACAACTTTTAAGTTGATCACTATTTCTAATTCTATCATTTGATAAGTTATATTCAGCAATCAACACGCCATCAAGCTGCAGATCAAAACTGAATATCCACATCAAATCAAGTTTGGAGATAAGGGGAGGATTCAAATTCAGAAATAATCAACTTTTCCTATCTTCGTACTCCTCAAACCTCTGCATTTCTCCTATAAATACCTGCAATCTCAAAGGCAAAAAGAGAGCGAACAAGCAGAGAGTAGAATTTAGGCTAATTTGTAGTTTGTAAACTTAGATTTTTTATTTTCTTTCATATAATTTTTATTTTCTTTATGTAACTGAGAGGAGATGAGACTTTCATGGAGGAATGAGAACAAGCTTGTATTGAGGATGACATTGGTGTAAGTAATCTTTTCTTTCATTGTTATTTGAATCGAATCGAAGTTTTCTTTTCTTTCATGTTCTTGTTTTTGTTTGCTTCCCTCTTCTGTGTTTGTGGATCCAAATGAAACCGATAGCCTCGAAGTTGCCTTGCCCTTACAAGTATCGTTGATGGCTTATGGTGATGGATATCTATTTCTATGGTAGTGTAGATCGCCCATTCATTTCATAGTATAAATCGGGAATGGGGAAGATCGTATTTGTCATGCTTCGCTAGCCTTCAAATAAAGGTACATCGTCGATACGGGTCAAAGGTAAGCAGGCGTCGAAGAGATAAGTAAATTTTTTAGGTTTTAGTTTTCTTTCTTTTAATTCTGTAGTTTAGATCACCAACACCACCAACACCAACTCTTTTATCAATCCTTTCAATTTCTTCGTATATATCCAATTCTATTTTCTCCACCTTCTCAATCTACCACTTTCTTCCTAACTTAACTGTAACTCCATTTTTCCCTTTTCTTTTAAGAAAGTAAAGAAGAATTTTAACCATTGATTGTAGCACAAAAGAGAACTTACTAAAAGATCTTCCATCGCTAGTCCCTCCTTGTGGATCACGACCCGCATGGCCACTTGCTAGCGGTAGAATTGAGCACCATGCACTACTGTTATAAAAGTTCTGAAATTCTGTATTCTTGTGTGCAGGTAAAACCTCAATCAATTTCTAAGAGCTATTCTTCCCATCTTTTCTAGTGTTTTCAGCAAAATTTTCAAAAGAGTTTTTGTGCTTCAAATCAAATGTTTATTTGTTTTCAAAGTTTTTGAAAAATCAAAGAAAATCAAGTTTTGAGAATTTTAGTTGTTCTTCATTTTCATAACTATCAAGAAGTTTTTTACAAGTATTTTCTTTGTTGTTTCTTTTCCAAATACTTTCATTTTTCACATACTTGAGCCAATCAATTCTAAATCTATTTTTAGAATCTTTTTGTAAGAAAAATTGTTTGTGATTCTTTGAGATCACTAAGTGTTGTTTATGATCATTGAATCACTAAGTTATAATCTTTTTCTTTACTTTGGCTTTGTGCCTTCCCTTTTATGTAGAAGTGATTGTGTTTGAAAGAGTGGAGTTGTGTACTTCCGATTTGTAATTATAATTTCTCAGTAGAGGTCCCTTTGTAGAAGGTCCTGTGTGAACATAGTGAAAATCCTTCTGTGTGAAAGCGGGGACATAGAGCAGTGGCTTGATCTCGAAACATATCATCGTGTTTATATTTGATATTCTATCTCTCAATTCTCTCTCTCTTTATATCTTGCATTGCTTTACATTGTTCATATTCATATACATGCTTGATATAGTTTGTGTGCCCACATTTGTGTTCAACCAAAAAAGTTATTGAAGCACCTCTCTAATCACCTAGAGGGGGGTTGAATAGGTGACTAGCTAATCCAATGGTCAAATAATGCGGAATTAAAACTATTTATGCAAACTAAAACTTCTTAAGCTAAATACCAAGTATAACACAAGAGTGTAGCCGGATTCCCCGTGAAGGGCTCTGGACTAACTCCTCAAGATTCCTCTAGATAAGAGTTGAGGTGTCGTATTGGCTCTCTTGGTTGAATACAAGTGTTAGCAAACAAACCCCAAGCATATAACAATATGAGCACAAATATATATCAAGCATATAAAGATGAAAGCAATATAAGCATGCAAGATATAAACAAGTAAGAGATAGAGAGAGCAATCGCAAACACAGGAGAATTGTTTCGAGGTTCGAGCACACTTGCTCTACGTCCCCGCCTTCAACACTATGAAGGTTTTTCACTAAAATCGATCCCACCGGATCACTCGGTGCCGTAACACCTACAAGCTCTTTGGACTCTCTAGTCCCTCTCTTGTTCCTGCAAGAACAACACCCGCAAGCCCACAAGCTTGCCGAGGCCGCACCTCTACAATGAGCTCTCACTAGAACTCGAAACACCACGAACCCGCAAGTCCGCCTCCTCAAAACAAGAATGAGAACTTTGGTGATCACAACATTTTGATCACCTAAAATCACTCTCACAATAACACTCCTATAAGATAGATATATCAATGGATAGCTCAGGTGTTTGTGAGAAAAACAAGGATGGAAGTTGTAGTGAAAAACTCAAGAAACTCTTTTGAAAACACTCTTGATAAACTTCCTTTTGAATTGGAAATATTTTGAATTGGAAATATTTGCTCTCAAACTAGTGGAGAAAACTTCTGAAATGGATGGGAAAAACTAGGTTTAGAACTCTCCAAAAATCTTACTTAAAACAGTCCAAGAAACCCCCATTTTATGGACCTAGAAAAACTAACCGTTAGGGCCAAATCAACAGCCTGGACGGCTGTCGGTCGACCGGCCCGGTCAACCGCCAATGGTCAGAAATCTGACCGTTAGAGCCTCAGTCGTATATGAAATTTACTCAAGGTAATAAAACACATTTTGAGATACATGTGCATATAGTGAGTACAAATGAACAATGAAGTGCAAACGTATATGAATCAAATGTTGCTCACTACTTGTACACGTATATTCACAAGTTTTGATAAAAACTACATCTAAACTAGTATTTACCACATGAAGCACAATCATAAAAACAAACATGCTAAAATTCATCAAATGAAAGCATGTAAATAAACTAGGAGTTTTACAGATAGTTACCAACACATGAACTATACTCCAAATCTCCAAAACATGGTGGTGTCCTACTAAACCTCCTTAATAGTTGTGCATCAAATGTGTGTCCATCAAGTCCATGTGCATCCACCATCAAGGTACCAACTCTCTCACATTTTGTGAGAGCCCGCACCTACATCAAATACAAAAGGTGAGGATTTGGTACCCATTTTCTTTTGGGTCCATGAGGGTTAGCATTGTAAGGAACCCAAATATTCTTATTAGAAAAATTTAAAGCATTTATCTTATCATAACAAAATTTTGCTAAATGGCCTTTGCGGCCACAATGTGTACACTTGTACACTCTACTATGAACATGTGAATGAGAATGATCATGGCGTGCAAAATGTGTTTAAGCATGTTGTTGGTGAGGTGCATGAATATGTGGAGCTTGTTTCTTTTGAAACAAGGATTCCAGTCTTGAATGGTTAAATGCACATTTGCTCAAAGTTGAGCTCAAACAATCTATTTTATTTTTCAAAAATTTAACTTCATTTTTATCAATAGTTGTGGCATGAAAAGCATGATCAACAATCTTTTTCCTTTTAGAAACATTTTCTTTTTCTTTTTCAACAATTTTTCTTTTCAAAGAAGTGTTTTCAAGCAAAGCAATTTCCTTTTGTTTTTCTACCAAAACAATTTTATTTTTCAAAGAAGTATTTCCTTCACAAAGATCATTCAATTTAGAAAGCAAGGAAATATTTTCATTTTTCAAACTTGCATTTTTTTTTTTGAAAAACATTCCAATTTATCTTGTAAAGAATCTTTTTCTTTTAACATGCAATCAAATTTATTTTTCATTTTCTTGTTATCCTTTTTAAGCATTTCATACTTTTCTAGGAGTTGTTGACAAAAAGATTCAAGTTCATTATAGGACATATCAACATCCTCTTCTAGCTCGGATTCGGTGTTTACCTCAAGGGGGTTATCCCCTTGGACCATGTAGCATACATTGGAAGCTTCACTTCCAACATCCGAGTCCCTTCCCGCATAATATTGTTCTTATTCGCCAAGGGAGATGATGGTGTTCCATACTATAAAAGCCGAATCAAGATTAGCAACCCTACATAAATAATCATTGTTTAGGGTACTCTTCAAAGCATGAATGGCTTTTAGAATTAGCCTTAATATACTTGCTATTATTAACATATGAATCTTTAATAGTAGCAAGATAAACATGAATGCCTAGGCCTTTGAGGTACATAGATATCTTAACCTTCTAAGTTTGGATGTTAAGAATGTCAAAGGTGGGAGGTGACATGAAATTCATGTGTGTGTACAAATATTGTGATTAGCTACAAATGAGGATTTTTAACACTAGGTTGTAAGACCCAAATCAAGAGCACGTGGTTCTGATACCAATTGTAATCACCTAGAGGGGGGTGAATAGGTGACTAGCTAATCCAATGGTCAAATAATGCGGAATTAAAACTATTTATGCAAATTAAAACTTCTTAAGCTAAACACCAAGTATAACACAAGAGTGTAGCCGGATTCCCCGTGAAGGGCTCTGGACTAACTCCTCAAGATTCCTCTAGATAAGAGTTGAGGTGCCGTGTTGGCTCTCTTGGTTGAATACAAGTGTTAGCAAACAAACCCCAAGCATATAACAATATGAGCACAAATATATATCAAGCATATAAAGATGAAAGTAATATAAGCATGCAAGATATAAACAAGTAAGAGATAGAGAGAGCAATTGCAAACACGAGAGAATTGTTTCGAGGTTCGAGAACACTTGCTCTACGTCCCCGCCTTCGACACTATGAAGGATTTCCACTAAAATCGATCCTACTGGATCACTCGGTGCCGCAACACCTACAAGCTCTTTGGACTCTCTAGTCCCTCTCTTGTTCCTACAAGAACAACACACCGCAAGCCCACAAGTTTGCCGAGGCCGCACCTCTACAATGAGCTCTCACTAGAACTCGAAACACCGCGAACCCGCAAGTCCGCCTCCTCAAAACAAGAATGAGAACTTTGGTGTTCACAACATTTTGATCACCTAAAATCACTCTCACAATAACACTCCTATAAGATAGATATATCAATGGATAGCTCAGGTGTTTGTGAGAAAAATAAGGATGGAAGTTGTGGTGAAAAACTCAAGAAACTCTTTTGAAAACACTCTTGATAAACTTCCTTTTGAATTGGAAATATTTGCTCTCAAACTAGTGGAGTAAACTTCTGAAATGGATGAGAAAAACTAGGTTTAAAACTCTCCAAAAATCTTACTTAAAACAGTTCAAGAAACCCCCATTTTATAGGCCCAGAAAAAACTAACCGTTAGGGCCAAATCAACAGCCTGGACGGCTGTCGGTCGACCGGCCCGGTCAACCGCCAACGATCAGAAATCTGACCGTTGAAGCCTCGGTCGACCGTAGCCTGGAACAGAGAGCAGAACTCTTTGCCGGTCGACCGGCCCGCTCGACCGGGGCTTTCCAGAGAGCAGAGCTCTCTGGAACGACCGGCCCTCCAGACAGACCTGGCGTGCACGTTTGTGCACTTCGGTCGACCGACTCGGTCGACCGACTCCTGGCTCGGTCGACCGGCCCGGTCGACCGGCAGAAGCCAGAACAGTGATTATGGGTATTAAAAATTTGGCTTTTTGACTAAAATAAAATCCCATAAAATCTCTAAAATTCTACAAAAATAGTTTCAGTATTATACTTTGATATACAAACATGTTTGAGTAAAATCAAACCATGTTACAAACAATTTGAACTATTTTTGTAACTTAGAAATTTTGACATAAAACAAAATCTGTATTTTTTCAAATAGATTTTTCCAAAACTTCTCCAAATACAAAAACAAGATATTTTAAACACTTTTAAAGCATAGTGTGTATGTATATGATCCATTACACATAAATGATGAAATATCTATGTTTTTGACAATAAGCACTAAAAATGGTTTTGGTTAAAACACATGTATATATGAAACTCCAAAAATCAAAACGGTATTTTTTCACAATGAAAATTCTTTTATAAAAACACAAATAAATCTTGAGTGTGTGTGTATATATACTTGAGCAATCCACCAACTATTCTATCCTTTACATTTTATCTAAAAATAAAATCTTATAAAAACAAACCTAGACTCAAGTCTTCTCTTGAAATCTTCACTTGAAGTCTTCTTCTCCTTCTTGACTTGGTCTAAACTTTGATCCAAAGAGCTAGACTCCTCTTGAGTACTTGATGTTGTCTTGATGCATAGGCTCTTGAATCAAACCGTGGTAGCTCCAATAATTGACTTTAAATCCTTTGTTGAAGCTAAACACCTACTAAGATCTTGATCATAAATCTGAGACTAATTAAACACAAGATCATTATTACTATAACTACATAAGTTAATCATCATCAAAACTAGAGTGATGGGCCTTTGGGCCAACAACCTCAACTCTTAGTTTAGAGGAATCTCAAGGAGTAGTTCCAGAGCCCTTCACGGGGAATTCGGGCTCACTCTTGGTTACACGTTGTGTGTTTGCAATTAAGTTTAAATTTCACATCATTTGTCCTAAATTAGCTTGTACACCTATTCACTTGTCTCTAGTGTATTTTCACATGATACGTCTAATAACCCAACAATAATAACGTCAACAACGTCTGCTATTTAGGCACTATCTTGTTTGGATAATGGAACCCTTATGCCATTTTCGGATGGGTTCGGCTAAAGTATGGGCTCCAGTATGAACTGTTAGTGATATTGGAAGAGTTTGATTAAAATATCAGGTGATACTAATTGTTATTATTGTATAAATAACATAACTTGCTCGATACATGTATGTTATTGACCATTTATACTTGTTATCATATCCATCACCATATCACATGTATACCTTGCACTTCATGTGGAGACACACTAGTTCATGTACATGTATACTCTGCATTCCGTATATTCTCTGTTCCATGTATTTTTTTCACGATAGTATGATTACTCTACGTACTTCATGTATAGTTGTTCATATTTATCATTATATTATCATGCTACCGTTTCTAATAATATAACTAACTATGAAATACTTAAAGACTTGATATAAGTTAATCAAACATAATGATTCTATTAACATCTTAATACTTATATTGAAAATAATTGCATATTAATTGTCACAAATGCTTTAATGATATTAAAATAAAACAAGTTATGATTTTAATCTTGTATTATATAATATTGATGAGGTAATACCGTTATAACATAATAGATATTAATAATGTTATAATGCATATATATTAATTGTATTTTAAAATCGATTGTTAGTATGATATTATTGTATCACTGTTATTGAATCTTGTATTATATATTATCGTGATTGTAAAGACTACTATAGAATATATATTACTCCTTCCTTCATTTTAGCACTTACTAGATCGCTTTCTAACTACCCTGGATTTACATGTCCAGGTTGGAGATCCGAGATATTATAGCACCTGATATTCCATGGGATATTAGTAGGAGACACGTCACCTATATTATTCATAGGTATCTTTATTATTTTGTTTTTATTTCTTTATTTATCCATGGTTTCATATCTATCATGATTACTCACCCCTTTTACATGTATTCTTGTACTTATTTAATGCTGAAATAAATGTGTGTATTGTATTTTTTTCTGTATTAAGGCATAGTGCGTATACGCGGGGTATTTTTTATGCACATATCCGTCGCCGACTCTCATCACGTCCCGTTATAGTGTATTGTGAAGCGGGGCGTGACATGTTTTTATTGGTATCAGAGTCAAGTTTACATCTAATGTGGATAACCACCTAGATTAATACTCGGGCTCTTACCAACAATACAACCCAATTCAGATTAGAACTACTCTGAATCTGGATTTACGGGTTCCAATTACGAGTATAAGAATACAAATTTTTTGAAAACTTCATTCCTTAACTTACTCTATTCCCTAATTTCAGTTATTATCCAGAGTATTTTGATTCCTTTCGCTTTCTCATCATCCTTTTAGTTGCAATCTCTATCTTAGATTCATGACACTAGTCACCCAGTACTAATTCGAGTATAGATATTCGAGTGACGCAGCGGAAGCGTGGTAGGCTCGTAACCCATAGGTCTCAGGATCAGTAAATTATATATCTCCCACCTGAATTAAAATTTCGAGCATGAAATTTTTTGTAAGGTAGTAGAAGTGTAACCCCTGGCCTTAGATGTACGTGCCACCGTATCAGTACTCGATACGACACCTAAATTTTATTTGACCTTTCTGGTAGTCAGACTAACATAGTTTCAGCTCTAGATATCGTTTTTCCAATGTTTTAGTTTTTTCAAGATTTTCTGAAATTTTCTAGATTATATTGGAAGATCTCCGTATTCAGTGTCGACCGATACCGATAATCGACTCTAAGATTTTTAATTCACAAATGGAGATGAATTTTAAGAATCTGCTTTCATATTATTTTTCAAGATCATATTATCTATTCTAATATATTTTTGAGAATTTTCTGAATTAATCAAAAATCTGGGTAAATCGGTGTCGACCAATCTCATCGATCAATTTCGAGATTTTTAATCTATAAACCAGACTGAATTTCTTGAATCCGATTTCACGTAATTTCTCAGGTAATATTTTCTAAGTTATAGAACTTTTGGGAATCATTCTAAACTAGTCAAATTTTATCAGATTTAAATAATATTAAATAATTCATTTTCTTTTCTTTTACTTTCTCTTCCAATCTTTTTCTTTTCCCCCCCTTAAGCCAACAAATTCCCCCACCGACTCAACCCAATCGCCATTTCTCTCTCCCTCTTATTTTTTTTTAAAAAAATCTCTTTTTCTCTCACTCTCCATCTCTCGAAACCCTTTCTATTTCTCACTCTCTCTTACACGCAATCTCTCTCTCTTACACGCAATCTCTCTCTCTCCCCCCTCACTCTTTCTCTTTGACTGTCTCTCCCTTTCTTACACATACTTTCTCGGTGGACCCAACCGATGGCGGCGACTAGCCACCATCATCACCGTGAGCCCAGTTCCCACACCGCCCTCACTCTCTTTTCTTCCCAATCTCTCTCCCTCTCCCTCCTATCTTCTTTTTTCTTCTTCGTCTTCATCATCTTCTCCATCTCTTCCTCTACCTGTCGCCCAACTCAGCTTGCCACCACCGGTCAGACCCGGCCCTGGCCGCGCCACTTGCAACCTCTAGCCGCAGTCACCCAATCTCCCTTTTTCTTCTTTTCTCTCTTCTTCTTCTCCTGTTTTCTTCTTTTTCTTTCTCTCTCATCTTTCACTTCGTCCTCTCTCACGCGTCGCCGGCTAGCCAGGCCATCACCACCGGTCAGGCGAAGCTGCCGCCTCTGGGAGGCTACGCTGTCACCGGCAGGCCAGCTAGGCCGCTGCAACTCTCCCTGCAGATTCCCCCCTCTCACATCTCTCTCTCCCCCTATTGGATCTAAACCCGTTAACATGCACCCAAGCCCATTTACCCACCAACCATTTCACTTAAGTCTAATGGGTTAGGTTATTGAATCTAAACCAGACCCATTGGCAACCCAAACCCGCTTCTAAATTAAATAAAAATAATTTACATAAAACCCCTAGTAAACAATATTTACTGCATTAAACATTATAAATTACATTTTAACCTATTTTTAATGCAGTGTTCGAGCGATATCTTGAGCGTCCGGAGTTCGATTTGAGCGAATCTCGAGTTGTTGTGATCGTAGAAAGACGAGTTACATCCCTGTGATAATAATTGTGAGTGTTTTTATTTTATAAATATATTTTATCATATTGAATGAAATTGGTTGCTTTATTAAATAAAACATGATTATCGGTAAATCATTGTAAATATTATTTAATAAATTATAATTATTGGTAAGTCACTGTAATCAAAATATGTAGATAACTTTTTAAAGCACATTAAATAAATAATAGTTTATTATGATTCTTGGTTTAATGTAAAATATAGATAATTTATCTATATATTGAGTAATTATTGGACTATTGATAAATAAATCCTTATAATAATGAATTGATAATTTTAATACGGTTGTGAAGAGTTTGAAAATAAATAATTGTCTATAATTCCTGTAGGATGTCGATCACAGTAATAACATAAAAGTGATATAACAAATATTGATAAATCTATAGATATTGACACATGTTCATTTTACATCCATCATCCTGACACTGTCACCATTACCTGAATAACCACGATATACCGGATATTGTTACTTCCTGATCAGCCATTATTGTTGTATGCCTGTTTCTATATATTTGATATGGTTGTGGACACTATTAGTTCAGGTGTCACTGTTACACTGATACTCTAATACACACGACACTGTTATTTCATGTGCTTGTAATACTGCTACACGAACACTGTTATTTCATGTACTTGTATCATTGTTACATGAATGCTCAAGTATATTGGACACTATTCTGTCATAAAGAAACTTGGTTACAACGGATATTATTATTTCATTCTTCTATTACTCTGATATGGATTCACCTCTACACATGCGTTGACTGTTCATGTATTCTTGTTGCATAGACCACTGTTCCTGTTAGCTTGATTATTCTTATTTGAATATTTATGTACTCTTATTACATTATATACTAGTTCATATTTCCACATTACTGAGAACTTTTTACATATTATAAGCACTGTTATTAAGCCACTCTACCTATATCTTGGTAACCCTGTTATTAGTACAGTCACACTAGCGTCTGACGGAACATGTGTGGAACTAAGTGCCACACGGAGCAAAGTGTCACATCACACCTGTATGTGGTGGGGGCCACCTCTTGAATCTGTGGTGGTTGTTGGCCCAAAGGCCATTAGCCCGAAGTTTTGATGATAACAAACCATATGTAGTTATGTTTTAACAAGTTTGTTTAAATGAGTTTCAGGTAAAAATCATAGGTTGATTGACGGCTCCAACATAAGACTCACACATTTGGAAGCCGCGAAGATTTGGATCCCAGAGCCAAGCACAATAGAAGAGCTCCAGGATCAAACAAGTTGAGAAGACTACTACAAGATTTGTATTTTTACATTTTCCATTTTAGTTAGGATTTATAGTCTATTTTGTCAAGACCGAGATGATAGAGGTTGATAACTTTGGGATTGTCACACACACACATTTCATATTGCTTCATGCTTACAAACAAAATTTTATTACAAAATTTCTTATCAAGTTTCGAAAAAACAAAGTTTGGAAAAATCGATTTTAGAAAAACAAGTTTTTGGAAAAACCGTTTTTGTTTAGAAAAGAATTTTTATCAAAATAAAGTTCAAATCATTTTGGTGTTGATCTATGATCACACCCTGGTCTTTATAATCCCTAGAACTCTATTTTGTATATACCCATCTAAAGAATTTTATCTTCAAAAAGCCCTTTCAAAAACCTGACTTTTGGCCTAGTCCGGTCGACCGCACGGTCGACACAGGCAGAGCTAAACTACTCTGTCGGTCGACCGGGCGGTTGACCGACATGCACCATTATGCATGTGTGCACTTCGTTCGACCGACCGGTCGACCGAGAACAAGAGCAGTGCTCTCTGTTTTTCTCGGTCGACCGGTCCGATTGACCGACAGAGAGAACTCACTCTCTGTTTGGGACTTCGGTCGACCGGCCTGGTCGACCGCTTTACCAACGGTCGGAAATCTGACCGTTGGCGGTCGACCGGCCCAGTCGACCGACAGCAGTCAAAATCTGCTGACAGATTCCAACAGCTATTTTTCTGATTTGATTTTTTGTTGGGATCTTCCCCAACGAATCTCTTGGCCTTTTTAACTCAGTTTTCATCCCCTATAAATAGAGGGAGTGTTCTACAACTAAAACACAAGATTTACAAGTTAAAGATCAAAAGTTTTCAAAAGTTTAGCCTTTTAGCAAAAAGCTTTCATTGAGCCAAATTTTCAATCCTTTTAGCTTGAAGCCTTCTTCTACTTCTCTTCTAGATTTGTGCACTACACAATCCCAAAAGTTTCATCTCCTCATCTTGGTTGTAGGGTTATGCAAGTGAGCCATTGTTTGTGGTCAAGTGTTGATCACCTTTTTCTTCATATTGAGAAGTTGTAGAGATTACGGCCTCAGGCGAGCTAGTGAGCTCCTAGTTGGTGTTGCGGCACCGTGAGAGAGGACAAGTGTGTCCAAAGAGTTCTAGTGAGAACTTGTATTGACGATCCGGTGGGACCAAGCATAGTGGAAATCCTTCATCGTGTTGAAGGCGGGGACGTAGAGCAGTGGCTCGAACCTCGAAACATATTCTCGTGTTTGCGATTGTCCACCTATCTCTAAACTCTATCTCTCCTTTACTTGCTCTATTATTTGTATACTCTCTTGCAAGTCTTTTTATTATTGTTGTTTACTGTTAATTATTTTTAATCCGCATTATTTGCCATTTAGTATAGCCATCACCTATTCACCCCTCTCTAGGTGATTTCAATTGGTATCAGAGCCTAACCCTAGCATTTGGTTTAACCACCTTAGGAGATCCTCATTATTGGCTATATCTATTTGTTGCATTTATCATTTGTTTTGCATTATACTTGTATTTGTTGGCCCAAGGTTACAATCACCCGTTTTTAGTATGTTTTGATGATTACAAAACATATTAGTTATTTGTACTAATATTGTTTGTTGTTTAAGTTTGTTTCAGGATTCTATCTCAACTAGAGGAGTTCTTCCCTAAAGGAAGGTGCTTTGGACTCAAGTCAACTCAATTTGGGCTCAAGATGCAAGTTTGAAGATCATATGGAGAAAGCCCCTCTTGAAGAACTTGAAGTCTTTAGAATCATTGTAAGAATAGAATGTTAAAGTTTGAGTATTGGATATTTGGCTCTAGGATACACATACAAAATTTGTTTTTGCTAAAATGTGAAGTTTTGTTTTTAAGTTTTCATGTTTTAATTTTTATCTCATGCCTTAGTAGATATTTACATGATCTTAAGTTTTACAAAATAAATAACATGTTTAGATCATGTGCATATACCCCTACTAGCATGATGCTTAAGATTGTTCAAACCCAAAACTATTTTACAAAATTTTCCTAAGTCAGAAATTACTAATTTTCCCTATTTCAGGCTGACCGGCCGACCGCCCGGTCGACCGGCGCCAGTACCAGGACGTGCACGTTTGTGCACGTCTGTCGGTCGACGGCCCCGGTCGACCGACTGTAAGCAGGTCCACTCTCGGTTTGTTTGGGTCGACCGGGCGGTCGACCGCCTTAAAGAAACTGTGTTTCCTTTTAAGGAAACGGTCGACCGAGCGGTCGACCGGAGTCCAACGGCTCTTTGCCAACAGGGCAAACGGTCGACCGATCGGTCGACCGCTACGCCTGCAAGAGCCCAACGGCTCTTTCCTCTTTGGTGCAATTCTGAAATCTGTTTTTATTTTCTGTTTTAACAGACTTTTTGAGAGTTGTTGGAGACCTTTTTCAGGCCAATTAGGTGTAAAGAAATTGTTTTTAACCTATTCTCTCCTTATAAATAGAGGGGAATGGGTCCTTACTATTTACCAAGAAAAATCCCAAGTTTTCATTGTTTTTCAAAGGAGAAGAAAAATAGTTTTCAAAGCTTCCAATTCCAATTCTTTTAAGCTTGTTTTTCAGTTGTGTTTGATTGCTAATATCACTCTACAACTGAAGTTTTTCTCACTACACTTCATAGAGCCAAAAATCCTTTACTCATACTATAGAGAAGTTGTAAAAGAGTGAGAGATTGTAAAAGAGTTTGGGAAAGAGTTTTGTGATCTTGTGGAGATCACTATTGTTCTTGTGATCCTTGTTCTTGTGGAGACACCTCTTCGGTAGAGGTTATTGTAAGAGCTCGGTGCTCCGGTCTTCGGTAGACCATTGTAAGGCGTCCTTGGTGGATAGTGGAAACCCTTCACGGAGGTGAAGGCGGGGAGTAGAGCGGTGGCTCGAACCTCGAAACAAACTTCTTGTGTTTGCGATTGCCTTGCGTCAATTTTGTCTTTAAATTCTCTTGCACTTTATTGCTTTCAATTACTTGCTTGTGATCTTGTTTCTTTATTTGTGCTTTTATTTCAAGCTTGTAATACTTGTGTGCATCTCACCATTCATCCATCATATCTTGCCTTGATCGATCATAATCTCATACAATAAGGTTACATTGCGCACCTCTAACCCATTTAAAGGGGAATTGGGAGGAAGGAGTTCAGAACCTCTCACGGGTATTCGGCTCTTAGTCTTGTTTTGAGAGATCGTTGCATCATTCATCATACTAAGTTTTAAAAAGATCATTAGATTAGCAATCACACCTATTCACCCCCCTCTAGGTGTATTTCAATTGGTATCAGAGCTTGGTTACTAGGCTCTTGGCTTAACAACCCTAGAAAGATCCTAATATTGCTAATCATTTCATTCATACTCACATAGTAAAAATGGCCGATGGTATCAAGACACCCCCTAAGTTTGATGGACTTAACTTTCCCATATGGAAGGTTAAGATGACCGTTTTCTTGCAATCTCTAGGTAGTCGAGTTGCAAAGGCCGTGACCAAACCCTTTAGTGCACCCCCGGTGATGAATCTACTTGGTCCGAAATAGAGACCAAAGAATTTGATGCCAATGCTAGGGCTCATTATGCACTCCTTCAAGCCCTTAATGATGATGATATAGCTAGAGTGATTCATTGCAAGTCCGCATATGAAATTTGGACACATTTGCTAGTTACACATGAGGGGACCTCACAAGTGAAGAGGGCTAAGATAGACCTTCTTCGGTCCCAATATGAGAACTTTAGCATGCAAGAACATGAAACCATAGATGATATGGTTACAAAATTTACTAAGATCACTAATGGACTTTCTTCTCTAGGTGATGGTATTGATAATGATCAAAAGGTGAGAAAGATCATCCGGGCTCTTCCTCCTTCATGGGAAGTAAAGGCAACTACCTTGAAGGAACTCAATGACAAAGAAGAGATGGAGCTCATAGGTCTCATTGGGAATCTCAAAACCCATGAGATGGAGAGGAAAGCAAGGGAGGATATGGCTCCTTCCAAAAAGAAGACTATAGCCTTCAAAAGTCAAACCACCCACTCCGACGAAGATAATGAAGAAGAAGATGACGAAGAGCTCTCACTTCTTGTGAAGAACGTCCGGAGGATGTACAACAAGGCAAAATTTCAAGGAAGAAGGAGATGGCAAGGAGGCAAAGAAGAAAGAAAGATCGTGTGCTTCAATTGTCAAAAACCAGGACACATCGTAGCGGATTGTCCGGATAAAGTGAAGCCCTCCACCTCAAAGAAGCCTCACAAGAAGAAGGCAATGAAAGCTACATGGGATTCCGAGAGCGAATCCGAGGAGGAGATTGATACCGCCAACATGTGCTTCATGGCAAATGAAAGCACAAGCAAGGTAACCCCTTCCACTTCTCTTAATGATGAACTTTCCATGGATGAATTAGGAGAAGCCTTTGTAGAATTATCACATAACTATGATTTTCTTAAGAAAAAGTATTTAAAAATGAAAAAGGAAAATGAATCTCTTAATCATCAAGTTTTTACTCTTTCTAAAGAAAAAGGATGAATTACTTTCCACTCTTGTTTCCACCCAAAAAGACTTTGACAAGTATAAGATTTCTTGTAAAGGGAAGTCCCCACAAGTTGACACAAATGAAATTACCATGCTTAAAGAAAGAATAGACTCATTAGGAATTATTTTGAAAAAGTGTGAATTTGATAAAAAGAAGTTGAGGCTATGTTTCCTAAGAAACAAGCCCCTAAGAAAAATGTTTACCATGCTCATGCCCATGTTCATACCACACAACCTTTACATCGTGGCAAACCCCCAAGGCATGCTCACACTTCACACACACATGCTCACACTCCACACACACATCATGCATTCATGTATGGTAGAGTGTTCTCATGTTCACATTGTGGGCGGAAAGGGCACTTAGCCAATTTTGCTATGATAGACTAAGTGCATCTCATCATAATGTTTGGGTTCGAAACACTAACTTCCAAGGACCCAAGAAAGTTTGGGTACCAAAATCAACGAATTTGTTAAATGATGTAGGTACCTTCCAAAGCCCAACGACGTAGAGGATTGTGGTATCTTGATAGTGGTTGCTCAAGGCACATGACTTGGGACATCAACAACTTTGCAACCCTATCAAGATACCATGAAGGTGGCACCGTCACCTTCGGAGATGATGCCAAGGGTAAAATCATCGGCATTGGTAATGTAAAACTCGGCACATCCCCTTTAATTGAAAATGTAGTTTTCGTTGACGGCCTCAAGCATAACCTCTTGAGTGTTAGTAAATTATGTGATAAAGGTTTTGATGTAGTTTTTGATAATATAGCTTGCAAAGTAATTGATAGAATTTTCAATGCTTGTGTATTTTCCGGTTTTCGTGAAAGTAATGTTTATATGATTGATATGTTAAATATGTCTTGTAATATTACTTGTTTAAAGGCCCTCGATGATGACTCTTGGTTGTGGCATAGAAGATTAGGCCATATTTCATTTGACCACATATCTAGGTTAAACACAAAGGAAATGGTGAAAGGTATTCCTTGTTTGAGTTTTGAAAAGGACCGAGTTTGTGACGCATGTCAATTTGGGAAACAAACTAAGTCTTCTTTCAAATCAATTAAGGATATCATGACATCACGTCCTTGGAGTTAATCCATATGGATCTATTTGGCCCTACACAAACCAAAAGTCTAAGTGGGAATAGATTTGCATTTGTTTTGGTTGATGATTTTTCACGTTTACTTGGTTTTCTTTCTTGAACACAAAAATCAAGCATTTTCATATTTCCAAACTTTTAAGAAAAGAGTTGAAAAAGAAAAAGAGTCTTCAATTTTAAGAATAAGAAGTGATAGAGGAGGT
This sequence comes from Agave tequilana, assembly GCA_038442645.1. Taxonomy (NCBI): domain Eukaryota; kingdom Viridiplantae; phylum Streptophyta; class Magnoliopsida; order Asparagales; family Asparagaceae; genus Agave; species Agave tequilana. The sequence goes on from JAVJIF010018501.1 coordinate 58,944, forward strand.
GAGTTCATTAACCTACCCTTTACCACTTTTTGTGAAGAACATGGAATTAAGCATGAACTTTCTTGTCCTAGAACTCCACAACAAAATGGAGTAGTTGAACGGAAAAATCGAACCTTACAAGAGATGGTTAGGACAATGCTAAGTGAATATGGTCTACCACATTATTTGTGGGCCGAGACCGTAAATACATCATGCTATATATCAAATCGTGTTTTCTTGTGTAAAAATACTTCAAAAACTTCTTTTGAAATGTACTTTTCTAGAAAACTAAATGTTTCATATTTCAAAGTTTTTGGATGCAAATGTTTTGTTTTAAATACTAAAGATAATTTAGGAAAATTTGATGCTAAAGCTTATGAGGCAATTTTTGTTGGGTATTCTAATACAAGTAAGGCTTATAGAATCTTCAATAAATCATCTTTGACTATTGAGGAATCTATACATGTTAAGTTTGAAGAATCTAACTTGTTTGTTAAGAATGTTGTAGAAATAGATGCTTTGGATGAAGGCTTGGAGAGAGTGACCTTGGAGGATACTACTACTATGGGAGACAAGCCAAAGGATGATGAAGGAAGTGAACCTAAAGTAGAAGAGGCTCAAGGAAATGAAAATCAAACAAATGAAGTGGAGCCTACTCAACAACTTCCAAAGGTTGGAGATACAATCCTCATCATCCCAAGGACCTAGTCATAGGTGAAGTATCAAAAGGGGTAACCACTCGCTCTAAACTTCATGACTATTGTGGCCATTATGCATTTATTTCTCATGTTGAACCCAAGAACGTCCTCGAAGCCGAGGCCGATTCATATTGGTTGCTAGCCATGCAAGAGGAACTCAATCAATTTGAGCGCAACCAAGTTTGGCACCTTGTTCCTAGGCCCCACGATAGACCAACAATTGGTACTAAGTGGATCTTTAAGAACAAGTTGGATGAATCGGGTAACGTTGTTAGGAATAAAGCTAGGTTAGTTGCCCAAGGTTACACTCAAATCGAAGGGATCAATTTTGAAGAAACCTTTGCACCCGTAGCACGGCTTGAAGCCATACGGATGACACTAGCATTTGCCTCATATAAAGATTTTAAATTGTTTCAAATGGATGTTAAAAGTGCTTTTCTAAATGGTTTTATTGAAGAGGAGGTGTATGTTGAACAACCCCCCGGGTTTGTTGATCCTACACATCCGGATTTTGTATTCAAATTAGATAAAGCTCTTTATGGTTTGAAACAAGCCCCTAGGGCTTGGTATGAAAGACTTTCTTCATTTTAATTTCAAATGGTTTTAAGAAAGGTAAAATTGATACCACATTGTTTACAAAACATGTTAAAATGATATTCTCATTGTGCAAATATATGTTGATGATATTATTTTTAGTTCTACTAATGAATCTCTTTGCCAAGCTTTTGAATCATGCATGAAGGATGAATTTGAAATGTCAATGATGGGGGAGCTCAACTATTTCCTTGGACTCCAAATCAAGCAAAGGAAGGATGGGATCTTCTCAATCAAGCCAAGTACACAAAGGAATTAATCAAAAGGTTCGGGCTTGAAGGATCTAAAGTAAGCAAAACTCCCATGGCAACAACTACCAAGCTTGACAAGGATGAACAAGGTAAAAGTGTAGACATTAAACTTTATAGAAGCATGATAGGTAGTTTATTGTATTTGACGGCTAGTAGGCCGGATATTATGTTTTCCGTTTGTCTTTGTGCACGTTTTCATCTTGTCCTAAAGAATCTCACATAATTGCAGTTAAACGCATAATTAGATACCTTAAGGGCACTATTGAAATGGGTTTGTGGTATCCTAAAACCGGATTATTTGAAATGAAGAGTTTTTCGGATGCCGACTATGCGGGTTGTAGGGTAGATAGGAAGAGCACAAGTGGAACATGTCAATTCCTAGGTAATTGTCTTGTATCTTGGTCTTCCATAAAGCAAAATTCGGTAGCCCTATCAACCGCCGAGGCGGAGTATGTTGCAGCCGGAGCTTGTTGTGCACAAGTTCTTTGGATGAAACATACTCTCCTTGACTATGATTTACACTTAATCATGTTAAAATATTTTGTGATAATACTAGTACTATTCACATGACAAAGAATGCAAATCAACATAGTAAAACCAAACACATTGACATTAGTATCACTTTCTTAGAGATCATTATGAGAAAGGTGATATTGATATTGATTATGTTTCTACCGATTTTCAACTTGCCGATATTTTTACTAAACCTCTAGATTATGCTAGATTTTCATTTATTTGTGGTGAGTTGAATGTTTGCATTATGGATTCTTAAAGAAAAATTTCTTCTATTTTGTTTTGTTTAACCCTTTTTGATGTATGACAAAAAGGGGGAGAAAAGGTATTAAAGCTTGTTTGTTTTTGTTTGTTGCTAACCCTTAACCCCTTTGGTATTTAAAGTTTTGACAAAACATGTGTTTTTCAATACTTCATTACTTCATGTACGCATAGTCATTTTTTTACATAGCATTATTTGAGGGGAGCTTTCCAAGCTCTTCTTCCATTTTTTAAATAACTTATATGTTTTGTCATCATCAAAAATGGGGAGATTGTTGGCCCAAGGTTACAATCACCCGTTTTAGTATGTTTTGATGATTACAAAACATATTAGTTATTTGTACTAATATTGTTTGTTGTTTAAGTTTGTTTCAGGATTCTATCTCAACTAGAGGAGTTCTTCCCTAAAGGAAGGTGCTTTGGACTCAAGTCAACTCAATTTGGGCTCAAGATGCAAGTTTAAGATCATATGGAGAAAGCCCCTCTTGAAGAACTTGAAGTCTTTAGAATCATTGTAAGAATAGAATGTTAAAGTTTGAGTATTGGATATTTGGCTCTAGGATACACATACACAATTTGTTTTTGCTAAAATGTGAAGTTTTGTTTTTAAGTTTTCATGTTTTAATTTTTGTCTCATGCCTTAGTAGATATTTACATGATCTTAAGTTTTACAAAATAAATAACATGTTTTAGATCATGTGCATATACCCCTACTAGCATGATGCTTAAGATTGTTCAAACCCAAAACTATTTTACAAAATTTTCCTAAGTCAGAAAATTACTGATTTTCCCTATTTCAGGCTGACCGGCCGACCGCCCGCCCCGCGCTGCCGCGCCAGTGCCAGGACGTGCACGTTTGTGCACGTCTGTCGGTCGACGACCCCGGTCGACCGACTATAAGCAGGTCCACTCTCGGTTTGTTTGGGTTGACCGGCGGTCGACCGCCTTAAGGAAACTGTGTTTCCTTTTAAGGAAACGGTCGACCGAGCGGTCGACCGGAGTCCACGGCTCTTTGCCAACAGGGCAAACGGTCGACCGACCGGTCGACCGCTACGCCTGCAAGAGCCCAACGGCTCTTTCCTCTTTGGTGCAATTCTGAAATCTGTTTTTATTTTCTGTTTTAACAGACTTTTTGAGAGTTGTTGGAGACCTTTTTCAGGCCAAATTAGGTGTAAAGAAATTGTTTTTAACCTATTCTCTCCTTATAAATAGAGGGGAATGGGTCCTTACTATTTACCAAGAAAAATCCCAAGTTTTCATTGTTTTTCAAAGGAGAAGAAAAATAGTTTTCAAAGCTTCCAATTCCAATTCTTTTTAAGCTTGTTTTTCAGTTGTGTTTGATTGCTAATATCACTCTACAACTGAAGTTTTTCTCACTACACTTCATAGAGCCAAAAATCCTTTACTCATACTATAGAGAAGTTGTAAAAGAGTGAGAGATTGTAAAAGAGTTTGGGAAAGAGTTTTGTGATCTTGTGGAGAACTATTGTTCTTGTGATCCTTGTTCTTGTGGAGACACCTCTTCGGTAGAGGTTATTGTAAGAGCTCAGTGCTCCGGTCTTCGGTAGACCATTGTAAGGCGTCCTCGGTGGATAGTGGAAACCCTTCACGGAGGTGAAGGCGGGGAGTAGAGCGGTGGCTCGAACCTCGAAACAAACTTCTTGTGTTTGCGATTGCCTTGCGTCAATTTTGTTTTTAATTCTCTTGCACTTTATTGCTTTCAATTACTTGCTTGTGATCTTGTTTCTTTATTTGTGCTTTTATATCAAGCTTGTAATACTTGTGTGCATCTCACCATTCATCCATCATATCTTACCTTGATTGATCATAATCTCATACAACAAGGTTGCATTGCGCACCTCTAACCCATTTAAAGGGGAATTGGGAGGAAGGAGTTCAGAACCTCTCACGGGGTATTCGGCTCTTAGTCTTGTTTTGAGAGATCGTTGCATCATTCATCATACTAAGTTTTAAAAAGATCATTAGATTAGCAATCACACCTATTCACCCCCCTCTAGGTGTATTTCAGTATTCATGGCATCTGTTGACTTTCTAGCATCAAGTCCCTACCCAAATTTGATGGGTTGAACTTCCCTATTTGGAAGGTCAAATGAACCTTTTTCTAAAATCTCTAGGAGTTAGAGTTGCCAAGTCCATCACAAATAATTTATTGAACCTCTCACTGATGAGAAACATGGTCCGAAGACACCTCTAAGGACTATGAAGCCAATGCTAGAGCCCAATATGTACTCACCCAAGCTTTAAATGAAGATGATCTTTCACGCATCATTAACTGCAAATCTGCTTTTGAAGCTTGGAATGTTCTTATTGTTACTCATGAGGGAACGTCTCAAGTCAAGAGATCTAAAATTGACTTGCTCCTTTCTCAATATGAGAATTTTTATATGCTTGATAATGAAGGCATAGATGATATGCTCACATGTTTTACCAAAATTACTAATGCTCTATCTTCTTTAGGTGACAACATCGACAATGACCAAAAGATCCGGAAGGTCATTAGAGCTCTTCCCAAGTCTTGGGAAGTCAAGGCAATCACCCTCAAGGAGCTAAATGATAGGGAGGAGATGGACTTCTCTGGCTTCATCGGCAATCTCAAACCCATGAGATGGAGATGAAGTAAGAGAAGAAAGGGAGGCACCAAAGAAGAAAGCCCTTGCTTTCAAGGCCATTCCATCCACCTATGATGAAGAGGATTCATCGGAAGACTACGATGAAGACTTTGCCTTGCTCATAAGGAAGGTAGGCAAAATGTTCTATAAAAAGGGTAGACAAAGCAACTTCTGAAGAGGGAGACCTCAAGGAAGATTTGAAAAAAGAGATGAACCGAGTCCATGTTTTCATTGCAAGAAGATGTGACACCTAATTGCCGATTGCCCCTCTACAAGCTACTACCTCTAAGAACGGCAAAAGAAGAAAAAGGCGATGGTGGCCACGTGGGATGACTCGGAGTCAGAATCCGAAGAGGAGATCGACGCTGCTCACATGTGCTTCATGGCACATGGCGATGATGCTTCCAAGGTATGTCTAGAAAACTCTCTAGATGATGAAGACTTAACTATGGATGAACTTGCACATTTTTTTTGAAGAATTACAAAGTAGGTATGAAATGTCTCAAGCTCAAAATAAAAAATTGAAAAAGAAAATGATTCTTTAAAAAGTAAATTTGAACTTGTTTTAAAAGAGAAAAATGAATTATCAAATTCTTTTGAGAAATGAAAAAGGATTTTGAAAAATACAAAACCTCTTGTAAAGGAAAAAGCCCTATTTCTACTTGCAATAAAATGAATTTTTAGAGATCCAAAAACATGTTGAAGTTTTGGATACAACTTTAAAGAAATGTGCTTTTGACATGACTAAACTTGCATCTAGGTTTCCTAAAGGAATATCCCAAGGGAAACACACTCATCATCATGCTTCAAACTCACACAAGCATGCATTTATGTATGGTAGAATTTATACTTGTGCACATTGTGGCCGCAAAGGCCATTTAGCTAAATTTTGTTATGCTAAGCTAAACTTGTCAAAAAAAATATTTGGGTTCGAGAAAACACTAACTCTATAGGACCCAAAAAGATTTGGGTACCAAAAGACGCACCAAACTTTATTGATGCAGGTGGGTCGTCCTCCTCCAAGACTTAGGGGGAGATGGTGCCCGGGTGGTGGATGCATCAACGCTCAATGAACACATCGTCGCTTGCATCACTATCGAAGAGGCATCCATTTTGGAGAATACCTATGGTTTGGTAACTTCTCCACATAAAAATTTCTTTTTATATGCATAGGATTGCTAGTTGCATTTTTTTTGATAATGTGCCTTACATATGTAAACTTGCATATCCATTTGTTTGTATCTTTGCCATGATTGTGAATATATTCATGTTTCTTTGCCATATGTTATTTGTCTATGTATCAAGATTTTGTTTAAAATGAAGTTTAATAAAGATTTATTTAAAACAAATTAAGCAAATAAATAGACATGGCAATTGCGCGCCTCAACTCTTATCCAGAGGAATTTCGAAGAGAAGTTCAGAACCCTTAACGGGTATTCGGCTTCAACATCTCTTATTTATTGCTTAATAAATATATGGAGATATAAATATGAATAATAATCAATAAAAATGAATATAAATTTTTTTTTGGTTTTTCATGCCAAGAAGGATTTAAATTGCTTCAACATCATTTTTTATGATTTTACAATAAAGATATACTTTTTTTGGTTAAAGAAAATAAAATTAAAAAACCTAAATGTAAAAACAGTTTTCTAAATAAAAACTTATTGATAATAAAAATTAATAAGTAAATAAAATAAAATTTTTATTGTGTTTTTCATGCCAAGTACTAATTTCAACATTCTTGTTATTAGTTAAGAGAAATATTTGTTTTTGATTAAAAGAAAATTAGATTAAAAACCCTATTTTAAACTGTTTTGTTCACTGTTTTTCAGCTTATACAGTCGACCGGCCGGTCGACGTGTTGGCCTGGCATAGGCCCGGTCGACCGACCCAGTCGACCGATATAGCCTGGAAGTTTTTCTGCCCGAAGCCGGTCGACCGGGCGGTCGACCGACTGAAAACGAGAGTGCTCTCGTTTCCACCGGTCGACCGGGCGTCGACCGGGAGTCGGGTATCATGTTTTTTTACCCGTTTATATAAAGCCCTAACTCCTCATCTCTCATTCTCACCGCCTCCAACCTCTCTCTTTCTCTCTTTCCCCAATCTCTTAACCCTACACCCTCTCAAACCTTATTTCCTCTCTCTAATTCCTCAAAATCCTCCACAAAATTTGGGGAAAATTGTCTCAGGCTTCAGATCTCGACCCGAATTGAGAAATTTCACTTGATTTTCAGGTATAATCTTTTCTTTTCCCTAAATCTCTTATTTCCTTGTTATCTTTAGATAATTTCTTGGTTCTATTGTTTAGATCTTTCCTTTTCTCGTGCGTAATCTAACTAAATCCATCATCCATGTCTAAAAGAACTAGATCTGAAAAAGGGAAAACCTCTCAATCTTCATCCTCCCCCTTTTGTATCACAAAATGCATCATATAGATATATCATTATTTCCACAAAAAATGTGAACTCTAGTAGATCTGTTGTGCTTAATAATTTTGAACATCTAAATCTTGCATCTATTCTGAGATCCAGTTCCTTAGAATATTTTGTCACAATTAGGAAACCTGTTTATCCTTCCCTAGTGCATTATTTTTACTCAAATCTCACCTTTGAATCAAACCATATAAGATCCAAAGTCTTGGGCAGAAATATTGATATCACCCTTCAAGAATTTGCACATCACCTTCACCTCTCCTGTGAGGGGAAGACATTTATAACCTTGATTTGCATGATTTTGTTTATCCTGACGGTGAGTCTGCCCACACCGCCTCCACACTACTTCATGATGATGATAACCCCGGTTTAGTTAGGAATGAGGAGGTGAAGTACTACACTCTCACCGCCCAGGTCCTGGCCAAGATCGTGTTCTATAACCTCCTGCCAAAATCAGGAGAATATAGTCAAGCTAGGGGTTCTTCTCCTCTTGTCATCTACTGCTTTCTGCGAGGCATTAGAATTAACATCCCTAGGCTCATCATCAACTATATGACGTCTGATCATCTTCTTGTCCCAAACCGGCACTTGCCCTTTGGGATGCTCATTACACATCTTTTGAAGCAATTAAACTTTGATCTTTCCTCTGAACGGTCGGTTAACCGTCAGTTGACATCAACAGCACCCTCCTCAAGAGGATGCGTGCTAGGGAGCGTCTTCCTGCTCCTCAGCCGCAGCCTATCTTCCCTGTTGTTTCATGTCCCTGATTCTCCTCTGGCTCGTCTGCTCCTGTCGACCCCTATCTTGCCTTATCTACTCAGCTTCGGAAGCACCACCAGCAGCTTTCTGCTGAGATGTCCGCGCATCGCCAGCAGATTTTCGCTGAGATGACCGAGCATCGCCAGCAGATTTTCGCTGAGATGACCGAGCATCGCCAGCAGCTTTCCGCTGAGATGACCGCACACTATCAGCGGATGGAGCAGCGTTTGGACAGTGATCTTAGCTATATCTGTGACTCCATGCGCTATATGGATGCATATCTCGGCGGCATCTACCAGAAGTTTGATTGGCGGTTCCTCTTCCTTCTGATCGTGCTCAGCCACTTCCTTCTATCGCCCTCCATTCCCCGCCAGGACTCCTTCTTCTGTTTCACCTCCGCCATCTACTTCACAGATGGACCCTGATTTTGGTGGACATGATTCTGATGAGCAGTGACCCCTTTTGATGATGTCAAAAAGGGGAGAGATATTTGGGGAGTTAGAGTTATTTCTGTGTTAATTTTTTCTATGTTATTTTGGGTTGTTGTTTTTCTACATGTATGTGGACACATTTTGTGTTGGTGTTTATGGACATGTGTTATGTTATATGTTTTTTGAGGTTGGCATGAACCTCCTATCTTGTATGGATATTTTTTTCAGTATGATATGACAGTTATGTTTCTTATCTCCATGTGGCATATGTGATTGGTTGTATATTGTGTTTATACTATTATTGACCCAATCATCTATTTTGGAGGATGGAGGTATTTCTGGATGGATGGAGGTAACCATGTATGCATACACTCTTGTATTTCTGTATCTTGGTATGCATGGATGGTTGGCATATGTGTCATTTTCATATTCTATATATGCCTGTGTTATGCGTATACATCTCTTTATCAGATTATTTATATGCATGTGTAAGGGGGAGCTTCACTTAAAGTCTCCACCCAAAATATTTGTAATAACTCCATATGTTTTGTCATCATCAAAAAGGGGGAGATTGTTGGCCCACAGGCCGTTAGCCCGAAGTTTTGATGATAACAAACCATATGTAGTTATGTTTTTAACAAGTTTGTTTAAATGAGTTTCAGGTAAAAATCATAGATTGATTGACGGCTCCAACACAAGACTCACACATTTGGAAGCCGCGAAGATTTGGATCCCAGAGCCCAGCACAATAGAAGAGCTCCAGGATCAAACAATTTGAGAAGACTACTACAAGATTTGTATTTTTACATTTTCCATTTTAGTTAGGATTTATAGTCTATTTTGTCAAGACCGAGATGATAGAGGTTGATAACTTTGGGATTGTCACACACACACATTTGATATTGCTTCATGCTTACAAACAAAATTTTATTACAAAATTTCTTATCAAGTTTCGAAAAACAAAGTTTGAAAAAATCGGTTTTTAGAAAAACAAGTTTTTAGAAAAACCGTTTTTGTTTAGAAAAAGAATTTTTATCAAATAAAGTTCAAATCATTTTGGTGTTGATCTATGATCACACCCTGGTCTTTATAAGCCCTAAAACTCTATTTTGTATATACCCATTATAAAGAATTTTTATCAAAATTTTTATCTTCAAAAAGCCCTTTCAAAAACCTGACTTTTGGCTTAGTCCGGTCGACCGCACGGTCGACTGCTGGCAGAGCTGAACAGCTCTGTCGGTCGACTGGGCGGTCGACCGACATGCACCATTGTGCATGTGTGCACTTCGGTCGACCGACCGGTCACCGAGAACAAGAGCATGCTCTCTGTTTTTCTCGGTCGACCGATCCGGTCGACCGACAGAGAGAACTCACTCTCTGTTTGGGACTTCGGTCGACCGGCCCGGTCGACCGCTTTCCCAACGGTCGAAAATCCGACCGTTGGCGGTCGACCGAGCAGTCAGAATCTGCTGACAGATTCCAACAGCTATTTTTTTGATTTGATTTTTTGTTGGGATCTTCCCCAACGAATCTCTTGGCCTTTTTAACTCATTTTTCATCCCCTATAAATAGAGGGAGTGTTCTACAACTAAACACAAGATTTACAAGTTAAAGATCAAAAGTTTTCAAAGTTTAGCCTTTTAGCAAAAGCTTTCATTGAGCCAAATTTCCAATCCTTTTAGCTTGAAGCCTTCCTCTGCTTCTCTTCTAGATTTGTGCACTACACAATCCCAAAAGTTTCATCTCCTCACCTTAGTTGTAGGGTTTTGCAAAGTGAGCCATTGTTTGTGGTCAAGTGTTGATCACCTTTTTCTTCATATTGAGAAGTTGTAGAGGTTGCGGCCTCAGGCGAGTTAGTGAGCTCCTAG
>JAVJIF010018502.1:0-79925 GCA_038442645.1 Agave tequilana
ATAGATATACAGAGAGAGAAAGAGAGAGAGTATCGGCCCTGTCGGCTAAGGGTGTGGTCGGCGGGGGCCCTGGTCGCTGGCGCTCCTCAAACAGAGGAGAAAGAAAGAAAAAGGGGTGGAGAGGGGGAAGAAGAAGAAAAATAAGAAGAAAAGAAAAAGAAAAAGGAGGAGAAGAGAAGAAGAAGAAGAAGACGAAGAAGAAGAGAGGGAGGAGAGGCGGCATCACTGGGGTTGGTTGGTGGCGACGCTGGGCCCAAGACGTCACTAGTGGTGCAGATCCAGAGAAGAGAAGGAAAGGGAGAAGAGAGAGAAAGAAAAAGGAAAAGAAAGAGAATGAGAGAAGGAGAAAGAGAAAGAGGAAAAAGAGAGGGGATCAGGGGTCATCGGAGTTGGGGGAGGTCATCGGTGATGAGACGGTGCGACGACAACACTCTGGGCTGGGCGTTGCCAGGGACAAGAGTGAGGAAGAGAGGGAAAGAAGAAGGAAAGGAGGAAAAAGAGAGAGGAAAAAAGGGAAAAAAAAAAGAAAAAGGGAGAGAAAGAGAGTGATGGAGGGGGATTGATGGGGATAGCCTACGTGGGAACAGGTAGGCTGCAGATGCGTTGGGGGGAAAAGAAAAGAAAAAAGAAAAGAAAGAAAGAAAGAAGGAAAAGTTTCCAAGATCCACTCCATTGAAGTTGATCTATAATATTTCAAGTATCTATAAACCAAAAATGATGTGCTTTGAATACTATTTGCCCATCTATCAAGTGGCGCAAAATGGACGGCCAACAGTAGTTAGTTGGTTAGATCTATGCCTTTAGACATTAAATTCTCGATTCGGCCATTTCATTATGTTCTAAACTAAAAACCCCTACAAACTATTTTTTGATAGGTTTCAAATGTTCTACACCGTTAAACTAACCAACTCACTATTTAGACCGTCCGTTTTTCCCCTACTTGATGGTGGGCAAAAAGTATTCAAAACACTTGATTTTTAGTTTATAAATACTTGAAATAATATAGATCAACTTCAATAGTATGGATCTTGTATTCGAATGTCAAAGGGTTGAATTTGAGTGGGAAGGATTCGACCTCAAATCATTATGGAAGGACACAAGTCTATCTCTCCATATTAAATAATATTAATTAATATCGGAAAAATATTAACTATTTCAGAAAAATCTCCAAAAATACCAGAGGTAGAAAATATCACCCTGAGAAATAATATGAAATAAATTTTTAGAAATAAAATCTCATTTTCAAATTAAAAATCCTGAAATCAACCAGTGATACCGGCCGACACCAAATCCGATGGAGTTTTGATAATTTCAAAAAAAACTCCAAAAATACATTAAGGTAGAAAATGTGATTTTAATAAATAATGTGAAAGCAGATTTTAGAAATTCAACTCTATTTATTAGTTAAAAAAATTCTAAATCGACCAGCGATACCGGTCGACAATGATTTTGGAGATTTTGCAATTTAATTAAGAAAAAATCCTGAAAATCATGCAAAATCTAAAATATTGAAAAATGATGTTTAAAACTGAAATTTATCAAACTTGACTGCATAAAGACCAAGTTGAGTGATATACTAGGATCGGGTCCCCTGTTCAGACTAGGGCTGACTTCGAGTCCTCGAATCCGGATCTAATGCAAGACAATCGCATAAATAATCTTAAAACAAAAACAAATACGGGAAGTAAATCAAAAAATACTATTGAAGAATTTGAATATGTATTTAAGTACGTATTCCGGGAATGGGGTGTTACAAGAGTAGTTCTGAGTGGGGAAAATCCCATTAGCGAAATGTCTAACTTGAAAGGACTGCAATGGTTAGGAAGAGATCATTTTATTCAATATTGGAATAGAATACATGGAATTGGAATACCAAAAATAGTTGGGATATGAGTACTGCCTTGTCTCTTAGAAATGTGATATCACTCAATTGCTTTTGAATTGGGTGATCAGGTATTGAGGATGGGTAAGCGGTAGAGTGTTGAGCTGTTTGGATCCGGAGGCTGCTTTTGGAGTGATGACGTACTCTTTGAGGAGACTGATCGGGGGAAAACCACGTACAAAAAGTGTCATTTTAAAATCAATAATTAAAGTGTGTGCGCTTTGGCTTCCTCGATGTTTCCGTTATAGCATAGAGGCTAAACGAGTCGAATCCATAGGGATGGGAAGCAATAGAAGCTTTACCAGTATGTTCTCGTGTGTGTTAATAGTTTTTCTATGTTTCAAAGAATAAAAAGAAAAGAAAAGAATGAATGAAAAGAGAAGAGTATGGTGGAAACAAAGAAGTGGGAAACATAGAAGAGAAGGTATTTGTGATTTTTATATTATTTCTAAAATAAAGTAAAAAGTAAAGAAAAATCATGGCTACTAACTACTAATGACTCTACTAACCATGCTAACATTTTAGTAATAGTTACCTCACATGTATCCTTGTCCATCACTAGTCCTTGATTCAAGAGCGTTTCAAAGCATGACCCACACTTTCACATCCAACTCAACAACAAGTGCAAGTTACACTTAAATCATCAAAACTAAATTAGAGTAAGCATAAAATAAAGTAATGTTAACTTGTTAGAGAGTTAGTTGTTAAAGTGTTAGAATCTATCATCATGAGCCATCAATGGCTCTTGCAAGAGTAAAACCAAGTAGAGGCTATCAGATTCATGTGTATTATCAAGTAAGGCATTAGCAAGTTAGTGGTTAGTTGCCATGAGAAAAAATTAGCTAAGCATGTAAAAGAAGTTAGAGAGAAGAAAACAAGAAGAGATAAAGAGAGAATCTTTTATAGAGTGTCACCCTCCATTGCAAGTACTTTTGCTTTCATCCTATCTACTACACTCTTCCCTATTACATGATCTATAAGAAATGAAAAATATAAAAGAGGAAGAAGAAGAAGAAGAACAACTAGCCTAAACTAAAGAAAGAAAACTACCCTAAAAACTCTTCTCCCTCTTGTTCTGAAAAACCTAGGGTATTTATAGTCTAAGGGGGCACCAGGGAGACATCACGGGGCAACGAGTCAAAACTCGACACGTGGCCCCACCAGAAGGCCGCGAAAACGCAGTTTTTGTCGCGTTACTGTGGTCCTTCTGGGGCCCCGCGCGCCGCGCCAGTGGGTGCAGATTGCTGGCTTGTCCCCCTGTTGTTTCCCTTACTGATTTTTAATTTTCTGCTCCCAGATTTGACCGATTTGGTCCCCAAAGTAAATGGCTATGCTCTAAAATCATCAAATAAATGAGATTTTTTAGGCTTCTTCTTCATTTCACACCATGAACCTAGGAACACACAAAAAAATCATTATTAGTAATATTTGATATAGAATAAATGTGTAGATGTGGTATGAAATAGACACATATGGAGACTAATCACACCCCCACACTTATCTTTTGCTCGTCCCAAGCAAAAAAAAAAACTAACTAAGAAAATTATTACACCACTTTTGTAGGTGACGCGATTGCACTGAGCATGTACAATAAGCTGTTAAACCTCTAGTTTTCGCCTAGGGGAGGAGTTGTGTCTCCTGAGGGTTTTCAGTGGATTACACCCACAAAATTCATAAAGAAAGAAAACAAATGTTAGTATTTTGAAATGCATTTTGAAAAAGAGAAAAGTGTTGAAGTATTTTTTTAGAAAATTTAAGCTATTCAAGGTCATAGGTTAATCAGAAATTATTCTTTCTTAAACTAAGTCTCAATGCAAAATCTTATTATAAATTAAATGTAAGAATTTAAAATTGAATTTATTCTTTGATCTTTCATAAGAACCCTTAGAAAATATACACTTTGTGAACTGTGAAGATTTTTGGGATATCGACTCTAACTTTCATGTTATTTATTTTTATCAAAAAAAATTCTTCCCTTAGTTTTGTTAGGCTTTCTATCTTTCCCGGGTAGTGAGCCTTTAGCTGGTTACTCCCAAACCAGATGATTTTAGGGAACCAGATTAGAAAACATCCCCCGGCTTAAGGACTCGAGTAAACAAGGCCACAAAATTAAAAGGATTATTTTGTTTTGTTCCACCATTTTAGGCATGAATAATCATACTTCTTAAGGCATAATTACCCAGCTTCAATAAGTGATTTTTATTATCATCAATTTTTTTATTATTTTTTATTGCATTTTTAGTCTTTGATTCAATCACAAAAATTGTGTAAGTATGAAGTGTGTTGAAGTGTGTATCTAAGGCATAAAATTCAGGATCAAATTATCTTTCTAATCTTACTTTCTTATCCTAAAATTTAAATAAGATCTATTATTTTGACTTGATTTATAAATTCATAATTTTAGGTCTTTCTAATTTTTAAGATCCTCTTAACTTTCTTAAAAATAAATAAAACCTATTTCCCTTATTTCAATAAGTTTTGTAAAAATAAAAGAAAAGAGGGTTTTTATACAAAAGAAGAAATCTAAAAACTTTCTAAAAAGAAGTGTAAAAAAACGAAAGTATAAAACATACTATGTTAGTAAACCCTCCCCCACACTTATCTCATGCATTGTTCTCAATGCATCGTGAATGTGTATATGCATGAAACAAATAGAATGTGAAGGAAAATTACCTCATGGTGGTAGTTCCGATGGTGGTCTGATTGGTCAACGAAATGCGACCCAATTCAAAGATTGTGGATCTTGTAAGAACCCACCAGTGTCCTCTCGAATATAACCCATTAAAAGAATGATTGATGAATGGTTTTATTTAAAAAATTATCCCCATCCAATTTTTAATTTTTAAAAATAATTATAGAGTCATTTTGTTCAACATCCTTGTCCGACAATGAAGTGTGATTTGGGAGATAATTGATTTGGGCTCAAATAGAATAAGAACTAATACCTACTCAGGAATGTGACTTAGATCAAGTCGAGATTTAAAAGTGGGAGTCAAAATTAGTTCAAAAATAAAGTCCATACTAGAGAATTGATATTCACACACTTTCCCCATCAACGAAGTGTGATCATAAGATATTAGTGATTCAATTTCATAGTGTATTAGTATAGGATTCAATGTTGACTCTAGAATATGAAAAAAATCTGGTAAAGATATTGGAGTCGTTATTGAATCAAAAAGTAAAATGGAATCACCAATATAAGGTTCGGGATCACATTCGTATTCAATTTCAATTTTAGGAAAGGGATAACTTGCCATAATATCAATGCGACTTTCAAAACTTAGAGTTTGATCAAGTTCAAATGGGTACTGAAATTGAATCTTGGTTTCTAAAATAACATGATTCTTGGATCCAATCAATAGAGTTAGGGATATGAGGATTGGTCAAAAGTTGACAAAAAAGATTTTCCTCATTCTCATTGATCAATTCGCTCATTATTGAGTCTAACCTACTGATAGGCTAGGTAACATAATTTTGAGTCTGAATCATATCTTCCATACTCTTTGCAATTGGTTCTTCTTGAAAATAATGAGTATGGAAGTTGATTTCGAAAATTGTGGTGAAATCGTGAGTCTATCAGATTTTGCAATTATTGCTCGAACTCACGCCAGGGTTCCATACTCAATTCCAGTACTGGTGGATGTTCATTTTGAATTGGTGAGAATGGAAAATATGAGTAGGATTTTTGAAAATTTGATTGAAATGACAAGTCCAACATGTTTTGAAATTGTTGCGCTGTTTCACAAAAGACTTCCGAACTCTTTTCTAACTCAGATTATTCTTCAATTGGTGATTTTAGAAACAGAGTATATGAAATTTGATGTGGGAAGAATTGTGAATTGACCAAGTTTTGAATTTGTTGTTGGGACTCAAGCATGACTTCTATACTCTTTTTCAGATCGGATTTTTCTTCGGCTGGTGGAACAGAAAAATGAGTATATGAATTAAAATTGGGGAATAAATTTTGTGAAAATTATGGATAAGTGGTTGAAATTTTGACTCAGGGGAGATGAATCCCTATTGACTCTGTGAAAAATGAAAATTATTTTAAAAATTATGGTCATAATATTGGCAGTATGGGTCATATTGAGTCGAATAATCCTATTTCGGCTTATATGATTGGTTCATGTTGTACATAGTCGGGTTAGAGTTATCTGAGTTAAATGAGGTTGGGGTGAAATATGAATTCATGTTAGGATTGAAAATATTATTATTATTTGAAATCTATATCACAATTTACAAAAAAGAAAATAAACAAACAAATAAAGAAAAAGAAAAAGAAAAAGAAAACAAGCCTATGCTAGGGTTGACTTAGACCTAGACGACTCCTAACTGATTAGACTGTTCATGGGGGGTACATTGTAGGAATCTGACCACAGGTTAATCGGCCAGGCAGGGGCAATATCAATGGGAGGTATCTGTACCAGAGCAACAGGTCTAATTATGCCAAACTACTGTTCTTCGAGGTTTTGCTCTCAATCCCCAATCTTCGACACCGAGTTTGACAAGAAACTCTAACAACTTCCCCCTTAAGTCAATCTCCTAAATGAGTCTGAGATGCCCCTAGGGGCAAACATCTAGCAAGTTTTATTTAGGCTTAGGTTGTGTGTGTGGGGAGGTTGTTTTTGGGCTAAGGGAGGGTAATAACTTCCCCACCTTATGTTGTATTGGAATATGTCCTTAAGTGCAATTCGTGTAAGTGTGCAATACAGTTAAGAATGAAAACAAAAAGCGAGTAAATCACCCACGTGTATGTCCTAACTATATATAATGCAATGTGTATACCTTGATCCAGATCACAACAGTAGAAGAACAAAATACAGTATATTGAAATGAAAATTGACACGTCCCTAGATTCAAATGTCTAAACCATTTTAAAACATCCAATTATCATATTTTAGTTCTTAATTATTACAGTGCACAGGTAATCTAAATAAAAACTAGAACCAGAAGATAGCAATATATAAAGATTTCCCAACCACATAACTTTGAAACACTTGCTCCCTGCTTTCTTAAGCAGGGAGATGCAAGCAAGTGTGTACTTCTGTAATGCTAAAAATTAGACTTGCACACCAAAAACAAAGATGAAAAATTATCAAAAATGTGAGATCAAATCGTTCCCATCCCCAGCAACGGCGCCAAAATTTGATCGGCGGAAAACCACGCACAAAAAGTGTCATTTTAAAATCACTAATTAAAATGTGTGCGCTTTATCTTCCTCGATGCTTTCGTTATAGCATAGAGGCTAAACTGGTCGAATCCACAGGGACGGGAAGCGATAGAACCTTTACCGGTATGTTCACGTGTGTGTTAACAGTTCTTCTATGTTTCAAAAAATGAAAAGAAAAGAAAAGAAAGAATGGAAAGAGAAAAGTACGGTGGAAACAAAAAAGTGGGAAACATAGAAGAGAAGATATTTGTGATATTTTATATTATTTCTAAAACAAAGTAAAAAGAAAAGAAAACTCATGATTACTAACTACTAATGGCTCCACTAACCATGCTAACCTCTTAGTGATAGTTGCCTCACATATATCCTTGGCCATCACTAGTCCTTGGTTTAAGAGCGTTTCAAAGCATGACCCATAAGATCACTTTCACATCCAGCACAACAATAAGTGCAAGTTACACTTAAACCATCAAAACTATACCAGAGTAAGCATGAAATAAAGTAATGTTATCTTATTAGAGAGTTAGATGTTATAGTATTAGAATCCATCATCATGAGCCATCGATGACTCTTGCAAGAGTAAGGCCAAGTGGAGGCTATTAAATTCATGTGAATTATAAAGTAAGGAGTTAGAAAGTTAGTGGTTTGTAGTTAGTTGCCATGAGAGAAAATTAGCTACGCATGTAAAAGGAGTTAGAAAGAAGAAAACAAGGAGAGATAAAGAGAGAATCTTTCATAGAGTGTCACCCTCCATTACAAGCACTCTTACTTTCATCTACTCTCTTCCCTATTACATGATCTACAAGAAATGAAAAATATAAAAGAGAAAGAAGAAGAACAACTAACCTAAACTAAAGAAAGGAACTACCCTAAAAACTCTTCTCCCCCTGTTCTGAAAAACCTGGGATATTTATAAGCTAAGGGGGGCACCAGAGAAGCATCATAGGGCCACGAGTCGAAGCTCGATACGTGGCCCCACTAGAAGGCCGTGAAAACACGATTTTTGTCACGTTTTCGTAGCCATTCTGGGGTCGTACGCCCTGCACTAGTGGGTGCAGACTGCTGGCTTGTCCCCCTATTGGTTCCCCCTGCTGGTTTCTGATTTTCTGCTCCCATATTTGACAGATTAGCTCTCCAAAGTCAATGACTATATTTTAAGGTCTAAAACCACCAAATAAATGAAATTTTTAGGCTTCTTCTTCATTTCACACCATGGACCTAAGAACACAAAAGAAAACCATTATTAGTAATATTTTATATAGAATAAATATGAAGATGTGGTATGAAATATACACATATGGAGACTAATCAGAGACCTTGTTAGATGAGCTCTTTCAGGTACTTCCAAAGGCCCATCAATGAACGATTTGTGTCTTTTGTGGTCATGGTAGGAGCAATATTCTTCTGCTCCAGGAAGTGAGGGATTGTACCAATTGATCTCGGGCGCCTAACTCACGTATGGTCCTTGATGATGTTGAAGACTTCATTAATGGGGAGCCTCAATGGAGTGAAATGTTATTCCGTTGGCTTGTAAGTTTAGAGCAGATTTGGTGAAAGGATGGAGAGCGCCCGTCTCTTGAAGGCAGGTTGCCCTCGATTTCGATCTTGGGCGTGGGCGGAGGCTTCATGCGGAGACTTCGACTTTCCTTCGACGTCACCGCGCTTCATGGTATGGTTGAAGGAAGTGTTGGCCCAAAGGTCCATCGCCCTAATTTTGATGATGATTAACTCATGTAGTTATAGTACTAATGATCTTGTGCTTACTTAGTTTCAGATATTTGATCAAGATCTTAGTCGGTGTTTAGCTTCAACGAAAGATTTGAAGTCAAGTTTTGAAGCTAGCACGTATTGATTCAAGAGCTCACACTTCAAGATCGTATCAAGTACTCAAGAGGAGTCTAGCTCATGGATCAAGTTTGGACCAAGTCAAGATGGAGAAGAAAATTTTCTAAAGAAGATTTTCAAGACTTGAATCTATGTTTGTAAGTGTTAAGATTTTGTATTTTAGATAAAATATAAATGATAGATTAGTTGTGGATTGCTCAAGTTCATATACACACACAAAATTTATTTAGTGTTTTCATAAGAATAGTTTTGCTTTTAGAATATACCGTTTTGGTTTTGAGCTTCAAAGAAGATATCTTTACGTTTCATGAATAGAGTTCATCAAAATGAGTTTATATGGTTTATATGTATTTTGAATTTCATCTATACACATTGATGGTTCAAATGTTTAGAAAAACTTATTTGATGTTTCTAGTTCATGGTATTTAAGTTTTGTATTCATCAAAACTTATTTTAGAGTTTATTGTCAAAAACATAGATATTTTATCTTACATGTGTATTGGATCATATCCATACATACTAAGCTTCAAAAGTATTTAAAATATCTTATTTTTATATTTAAATAAGTTTTAGAAAAATCATTTTTCAAATTGAAGATTGATTTTGCAAAATGCGGTTTTTGTTTAAAGCTGAATTTTTATATCACAAAAATAGTTCAACTTATTTGTAATATGTGTTGATTTTTTATCACACATATTTTGATTTCAAAGTATTTCATTGAACTAATTTTTGTGGATTTTACATGATTTTATAGAATTTTATGGGTATTTAAAAGATCAAGTTTCAAAACCCTAAAACCCAGCCAGAGACCATTGGCGGTCAACCGGACTAGATCTCGGTCGATCGGGCAGTCGACCGATGTGCACAAAACATGCACAAGGCTCTGGCCATTGGGCCGATCGACCATGTGGTCAACCGATCTAGAGAGCTTGCTCTCTAGATCTGGCCCTGGTCGACCGACCAGGGAGTTCACTCTCTGGTTCTGGCCTCGATCGACCGGGCGGTCGACCGATGACAAATTGCCTTGGGGCGGTCGACCCATAGGCAAATTGCCTTGGGGCGGTCGACTGTTCGGTCGACCGACAGCCCCAAATGTCAGCAATCTGACTGTTGGCTGGTCGATTGGGCGATCGACCGACAGGCCATTCTAGGCCTATTCTGGACCCCAACGGCTTTATTTCTGAACCCTATAAAAAGGGGCTCTCTTGGCCAGTTTTACATAAGATTTTTAAGAAGTTTTAGAGCCATTTTTTTCATCTCTCTTAGAGTTTTTCTCCATATGTTTTTGGGCTAAAACTTCCATATCAAAGGAGAGTTTTCAAAGAGTGTTTTCAGAAGAGATTTTTTGAGTTTTCAATCATTCTATCGACCCTGTTTTCTTACACAAGCCTGAGCTTTTCCATTGCCATATCTATCCTATAGGAGCTTTGTTGTGAAAGTGTTTATGGTGATCAACTTGTGGAGATAGCCAAGGTTTCATCATTGTATTTGAGAAGGCGAGCTTATGGGTTTGCATTGTGTAGAGTTCTTGAGGAAGCTTATTGTAGAGGTGCGGCCTCGGCAAGCTAGTGTGCTTGCGTGTGTTGTTCTTACGGAAACAAGTGAGGGACTTGCGGGTCCAAGAGTTCTTGAAGGAGCTCATTGTAGGTGTTGCGGCATTGGGTGATCTTGCAGGATCGATTATAGTGAAAATCCTTCATAGTGTTGAAAGTGGGGACGTAGAGTAAGTGTGCTCGAACCTTGAAACAATTCTCCCGTGTTTGTGATTGCTCATCTCTCTCTCTCTCTCTCTCTCTCTCTCTCGTGTTTATATATCTTGCATACTTTTACTGTTCATCTATATATGCTAGATATATCTTGTGCTTAATTGATATACATGCTGAGTTTGTTTATGTACTCACACCAGTATTTAATCAAGAGAGCCATAGTGGTACCTTAACTCTTAATCTAGAGGAATCTTGAGGAAATAGTCATGAGCCTTTTACCAGAAATTCAGCTACACTCTTGTGTTATGCTTTGTGTGGTAGCTTAATAGTTTTTATTTGCATAATTAGTTTTAATTCCGCATTAGTATTGTATTAGATTAGCTTGTCACCTATTCACCCCCCTCTAGGTGACCTACAAGAAGTTTTGTTGTTTCCTCTACCTAGATGTAGGGTTGAGCTCGTGATAAGACTTCACTCATCCAAGTGACATTGTACTTGAGGAGGTGCTTATACAGGGGTAAGAAACCTACAGCCCACGGATGAATGCGAGTGCGTATATGTCTCATCACAATGGGGGACTTTAGCAAGTTAGCTTTGGAAAAAGTCGATGTATGATTTAAGGTTGGCACTCTATCTCATCTTGACAGAGAGGAAATGATGATTGTTCTTCTTGGGCTCTTGATGAAAGGCGTATCGAGTGACAAACACTTTGGTTACCTCCTCGAAGTTGCAGAGAAAGCGGGGCGATAAAGAATAAAACCAATCCAATGCCATACCTTTCAGACTGGAGGGAAAAATGATGCACAAGAGTGGATCATTGCGGGAGTAGACCACCACTTTATCCCCAAAATGCCTGATGTGCTAGACAGGGTCGCTCATCCCGGAGTAGTAGTCAAAGTTGGAATTGAAAACTTTCTGGACCACGATGTTTTTGGAGAGGGGGATCAGAGATTTTGGCAACTGAAGGCGTTGGGTGGGCTTGCAGCTTGGCTTTCGCAATCCGTCTTTGGATCAGCTCATCAAGGATTCAAAGGTCAGGAGATCACCGACTTCAGGCTCGCTCTCTGACTGCGTCAATAGCTAGTTATTCTGGAGAATAGTGATTTTAGCCTGGATTTGGTTGTTGAGTTTCCTCAATACCTATTTCTCACAGATGACATTATCACGGTCGAGAATCGCTTGCTCCGATCGCGATCTGATTGGGCTTGTTATTCCTTCATCTGTTCTTTCACATCGGTGAGCATCTGAAAGAGTTAGTATTTGTGCCACTACGGTGGTTGGATCCAGGTGATCGCTTCTTAAGGTGAGGAGCAGCTGGTGTCCTCAGTGGTATGCGGCTGATCGTTGGTCGGTGAGGGACCGTCCCCCAGCGGTGCTGAAGGACTTGCCTTTAGACGTTGCGCCATTAACAACTCGCTTTCTTGGGGCCATCGTGGATGAGGAAGAGGTTTTTTGAGGAAGGTTTTTGGGTTTTTAGGGAGATACCTTTAGTGTAGGGAATCACACACACACACACACACACACACACACATGAAAGCTCTAGTTTGTAGTGGAGATTTTTCGCTGTGAATGATCGGACTATTGATCCACACTACAAGCGAGATAGTGATTTTAGAGTGTACGTATAAAGTGGTGACCACAACTATAATACCTCTATTTTTGAAATACAAGATTTAATAATGAATAATAGTATTTTTTTATTGCATGTATTTTATGTTAATAATAATTGTTGTTATGTATTATTATTATGGTTATTACTATTGGTAATTATTATTATTGTTATTATTAAATATCTTTGTGTATTATTGTTATTATTGTTATTATTAATATTATTGATATTTATTTTATGTATTATTTTAAGACAAGCTCACTTCTTGTCCCCTATTTTTCTCTTCCTTTTTCTTTCATTTTCTATTCTTTATCCTAAGCCAATCCAAACCAAGTACCCATTTTAATATGCTTTACCTTTTACCATTAGCCCATATCCGTTTCATATCCTTCTTTTATTTTTTTCTTGACCCAAGCCATGAGCCCATTTCCGTTCCTTCTATTTTTCTTTTATTTGAGCCAAAACTAAACCAAAAGTTATTACCCAATATCTAATTTTAATCTTATCCCAAATCCAAATCCTAATTTTAAAATTATAATCTCAACTAATTCTATTTCAAAATAAAATCCTAACTAATCTTAAATCTATATTAATCCTTATCTTATCGACTAAATTCTAAATTCTAACTATTTAATCCTGTATCTTAACTACCTAATCACTAACTCTATATCTCTCCCTATATTAATCTTATCTAATTCTATCCATAAAGTACAAATCTTAATTTGCCCAATCCTCGTAATCCTAAGTACTAAATCCTATAGTTATAAAAATCCTAACTAACATAATCTCTCATTATCTTCTAATCCTAACCATCTAATCTTAAATTATCCTAATCCTAAAATCATAACCAATTAAAATCTCCTATATAAACATCTAATTCTAAACCAAAATTCTAACCTAATTTCCTCCTCCTTCCTTTGCTGGTTGCGTCAGCCCATCATGCGACCTCCTCTTTCTTCTCCAGCAAGACCTCGATGGCAGCTCAAGACAACCCGACATCCTCGCGGCCTTCGCCTCCTCTATCGTCGAACTCTCAATGGCCGGCCCATTCGGACTCGTTTAGTGAGATTCGGACCCATTGTAGGAGACTCAGATTCGTATTTGCAGATGACCCGATACACTGGTGATTCGAAAACTGACCTATAAGATGATCCGGAGATCCATACCGGTTTGTACAGTGAAAACCAGATGGCTATTCAGATCTAAAATCGCGTCATTTTATGTGAATATTTATCTCATTCTGTATTTTATTGTTATTTAATTGTGGATATTTTAGTCTTTCAAATAAATTGTATTTATCGTTTAAATTATTATTCATACCCGGTTATCACTCGTACATCTTAGTATGGTTCATGTATACATACATTTTGAGTAATTGATTAACTACTCCAGACAACTATGTTAGAGTTTATGATAGACTATATCGATTAAATATTTATTGATAATTAGTAAGATGAAAGTCCTAGGAAGACAGATTATTGATACTATTGAGACAATTGACTATCGATTTATGATTAATGCTCTGAAAGAGAGTTGGATCTTGGGATGATGGATTATACATATATTTCATGTTTAAATGTATTTGGACATAGTTTTTTATCACTTAGATGTGAATGTAAATTGGATTAGTATAGATTAGTGGAATGCACGATATATAGTGGATCCCCTGTCTTGGCATTAGGATGCATGGACTTTACCTGAAATACATACTAGACTGGATCTTTTCATATTTGGTGATAAAAAAAGAAATATATATTAGATCTTCAGGTTGATTAGTTCGTCTTGGTGGTTAAATGCATGACTTCTCATGTAAATTGTTTTTCAAGTTGGATCTCTGTGTTTGATGATGATTTAGACGGGAGTTAAGATTAGATATTAGTTTTAGATCTATCAGTGAGTGTGTCGGAGTATGATTTGATTGGGGGTTGAGGAATAGGTATAAATGAGATCAGCCATGACTAATGGATTATGCATATATTTAGTGAAATTGTGTTTTGATATTTGGGTCTATGATCGAGCTTGATTGAAGAGGGAGTGGATTGATAATCTTAATCAGATTAAATAGTGATGGTTGGTTAGTTGTAGTGAGTACATATTTCTATATGTTGGGACTTGGATACACCAGTGACTTAGAAGATGAATGTATCGATGACTTGGAGGTCCAGAGTAGAGAATAGGATGAGAGAACTGATTAATTGTTCATTAGACTTGTGGTTTACGGTACCGGATACTCTGTTCAGACTTAGTATTTAATGTTCATGATGACTTTTGAGACTATGCATTGATGGATCGGTTATTGATATCGCTTTAGTACAGATGGATGAGATTTGACTAATTCTAGATGGGACTAGGGATCAGTGTCTAAACCTGTTACTGTAATTATTCATGTTATTGAAAGTTACTGGAAAAGTCTTGTTAGATCATAACACTCGGTACAACTCTATTCATCATATACACAGTTCTGTTAATATTCACTGTTCTTATTACTATTCACTGTGTATTCGATTACTATTACTGTTACGGTCACCGCATCGTTCTAGTATTCTAGTAACACGAATATTGATTGTTTAAGTAAATTAAATATAACATAAATGGACAATTCACGCTAGGATTGGGGAAATTTATGAAGGAGATAACATCTGTATTTTGGGTGAACCTAGGATACATGTTGCGCAGCCAACTTACGGTTTCACTGCAGGCTTCTGGGGGATGACTGACATCCCATCTGTTTATTGTTCCACAGTATTACTATGAGTATTATTCCACAGTGATACTGTGAGTACTGTTACTATTACTAACCACCTGGCGGTAGGGCCTGGTTCAACACCAGGCATCTGGGTCGTGGTCCTGGGTATGTACGGGACCCACCTAAAGCATGACAATATCTCCAACCGATCAGTTTCAATAAATTAGGACTTCAATTGACACGTGTGATAGGCGTAGTATGCGATGCGTCTATCACAGGTGGCAGTTGGTGTTCGCTGACTTAATTAATAATAGTAAACTATTTATTGTATACTATAACTGACTATATTCACCTAATTGTACTTACATATACACCTGACACCTGTTTGTATGCTAGATTGATCTCAATACTCTTGAAATTAAGTATTGCATGTCATCATGATACTTGTACTTTACTATTTGATATTCATTGTAACATACTCTCTTCTTAGTACTGTTTTTATTCATATCTTCTATTTCAGTATATGTTATCATTTCATGTACACACTGTTATATGCATGAGCACCTTCCCTTTTTCTTACGCACTCATTAGGTCGCTTTCAGATGACTCTGAATTTGCACGTCCACATATTAGACATTTTATTTTATTAATCAGGTGTTCGTTGAGCTCGTACTCTTCGCGAGGAGTTAGAGTTTCTCCCTACTTGATTTTGGTATTCTTGCCTCTTTTTTATTCATGTCATTGTACTTTTCTTGATTCCTGTATATCAGATTCAGTCTTTATTCTAGTTTTTTTTATGTGATATCTTGCGTAGATGTTTATGTAGAATCTATAGACAAGGCAATACAAACACTAGAGGGGGTGAATAGTGTTTGTAAACTTTTAAAAAAAACTACTTGCAGGAAAGTAAATGTATAGAAAAAATCTCAGAAAAATATAAATGCAAACACAAGAGATTTTATCCTGGCTCGGTCCTTGTAAGCTACGTTCAGTCCCCAAGTAACCAGCTTGAGATTTTTCTTATCTTGATTTTAATACACCCCCAAAATCAACTCCTTGTACACCACTTGACAAAACAGCCTTTGTCAAATCTGTACAACTCTTCTCTACACCAAGAAGACAATAACTTTTTGAATGAATATAATGAATCCTATAAGCCTTGAATCTTATACGTGATGTGAACAAGGTCTCATATAGGTAGACTCTCAGAATGCTTCACAATAGGATTGGAATTGTGTGAAGAACTTTCAGAAAACAGAATTTTTGAACAGAGTTTTGGGCAGAAAAATTATGTTTTGAATTGGTATGTTTTGAAAAGTCACCTACAGGGGGGTGAATAGGTGACAATGCTAATCACGGGGCAAATTAAAAATTTAAAGCTACAACAATCAAGTTTCACAAGATGAATGCAAGCAAGTAAATATGACAATGATTATGATGAGCAAGAATAAGAGCAAGTATAGTAAAAGAGTGCAAGAAAGTAAACCAATCGCAAACACAAGGATATGTTATCGAGGTTCGAGCACCCAGCTCTACTCCCCGCCTTCCCCAGAAGGATTCTAGCTACTTCCACTATCACAAAGAACAATTACAACCGGAGTACCCAACTCCTCAATTACAATCACAAGAATATCTGAGTAGTCACAAGACCACAAACTCTCTCTTTCAAAAATCTCTTCCCTTACAAAGGTCCTTAGAGAATAATGAGTAGAATTGAAGCTCTTTTGTGTGTAAGGAAAAGAAATTGAAATCAGAGAAAAACTTTTGAAAACCCTTCAGAAAATTGAGAGAATTTAGCACAAAAACCAAGAACTTTGAAAGCCTTAAACTTTTGAATTTTTAGCAATAATTGTTGTAACCAATCTCTCCCCAAACACCCCTATTTATAGGAGAGGGATAGGGTTTAGGGATAAAACATAATTACTGATGTTTAGGAGGTAATTAGATCAAAATATATCCTTAAACGAATTTTTAAACACAAAAGACAAAATAAACAGCTCTTAAAAATCTGCCCGTTACTGTTCAAACGGTCAGATCGGTCGACTGGGCCGGTCGACCGGTAGTTCAAAAATTTGACCGTTATAGGCTAGCGGTCGACCGACCCGGTCGACTGAAAAAACCTGTGAGCAAAAACAATATCTCGGTCGACCGCCCCGGTCGACTGGCAGACATGCACACTGATACGTGCATCTGCCAGAACTGCGGTCGACTGGTCCGGTCGACCGGACCAGACTGACACAGACTCGGTCGACTGCTCCGGTCGACCGGATCAGGTCAAAAATCATTTTTGGAAAAGAAAATAAAGAGGATTTTGATTTTAACAAAAATACTTTTGAACAGGGAATAGAATTAAACATAAAGATGTATTTGTAGGCAAAAACTTGTATGCAAAATATTTTTGTATAATTTATAAGAAATTATTTTTGGAACAAGCATGTGCGCAAAAATGTGTGTGATAGAGCTTCAAACCTATCCACTATTCTTTAACATACTATAAACTGAAAAACAAATTACATGAAGACTTCTTGTGCTATCTTCAAGTCTTTGAGCCATCCAATGCCTTACTAGAGCCTTCTCTTCTATGATCCTTACTTGATGTGCAATTTGCCTTCCTTGCTTTATGGAACTTAGAAGTTCTTGTAATAGCTAAGCGAATGGCCTCCAAACATGGTACAAACCTGAAACTTATCTTAGCAAACTTATTAGTACCAAATAGCTCAAATTTGGTTTGTCATCATCAAAACCAAAAACAAATGGAGAGTGTAACCTTTTGGGCCAACAATCTCCCCCTTTTTGATGATGACAAAACAAATAGGCTATTAACAAAAATATAGGGAGGAGAAAACTCCCCCTCAAATTATGCTATACAAGAATATGCTCTAGATACCAATAATTGAAATGATGCACCAATTATTGAAACTAATTAAAACACAAAAATTGCTTGCTCTTGATACCAAAAATATCAAAACAACTAAAACACATGAATTCATAAAACCAAAACATATAAATTCATAAAGCTTCATAAAACTTATTTTTGTCCATGTAAACTTATTCTCCCCCTTTTTGTCATACATCAAAAAGGGTTATGAAAAACATGTCTATTCAATAATACAAACATTAAGTTCTCCACAAATAAACGAAAATCTAGCAAAATCAAGAGGTTTAGTGAAAATATCGGCTAGTTGTAAATCTGTGGAAACATAATCAATATCTATATCACCTTTCTCAAAATGATCGCTAAGAAAGTGATATCTAATCTCAATGTGCTTGGTCTTACTATGTTGATTTGCATTTTTGGTCATGTGTATAGTACTAGTATTATCACAAAATATTTTTATATGATCAAAGTGCAAATCAAAATCAAGGAGAGTATGTTTCATCCAAAGGACTTGTGCACAACAAGCCCCCGCGGCAACATACTCCGCCTCGGCGGTTGAGAGAGCTACGAAATTTTGTTTCCTAGAGGACCATGAAACAAGACAATTACCAAGAAATTGACATGTCCCACTAGTACTCTTTCTATCTACTCTACAACCCGCATAGTCGGCATCCGAATAGCTAGTCATTGAAAAATCTCTAGTTTTTGGATACCAAAGACCCATCCCAATTGTGCCCTTAATATAACGAATAATGCGTTTTACCGCAATAAGATGAGACTCTTTAGGACACGATTGAAATCTAGCACAAAGACACACACTAAACATGATATCCGGCCTACTTGCCGTCAAATATAAAAGACTTCCTATCATGCTTCTATATAATTTAATATCAACATTTTTACCTTGTTCGTCCTTATCAAGCTTGGTTGTAGTTGCCATTGGAGTGTTGCAAGCCTTTGATCCTTCAAGCCCAAACTTCTTTACTAGCTCCTTTGCACTTGGCTTGGTTAATGAAGGTTCCGTCTTGCAATTGCTTGATTTGGAGTCCAAGGAAGAAATTGAGCTCACCCATTGAAGACATTTCAAATTCAAGTTGCATGACTTTCTCAAAATCCTTGCATAAAAGCTCATTAGTAGATCCAAAAATTATATCATCAACATAAATTTGCACAATTAAAATATCATTATCAACATGCTTAGTAAAAAGAGTTGTGTCTACTTTGCCTTTAATAAAATCATTTGAAATGAGAAAACTAGAAAGCCTTTCATACCAAGCTCTTGGAGCTTGTTTCAATCCATACAAAGCTTTATCAAGTTTAAAAACAAAATCGGGATGAACATGATCAACAAAACCGGGAGGTTGAGCAACATAAACTTCTTCATTAATAAAACCATTTAAAAATGCACTTTTTACATCCATTTGAAAAAGTTTAAAATTTTTAAAACATGCAAAAGCTAGTGTCATCCGTATGGTTTCAAGCCGTGCTACGGGTGCAAAGGTCTCCTCAAAGTCAATTCCTTCAACTTGAGTGTAACCTTGGGCCACTAACCTAGCTTTATTCCTAATGACATTTCCGGACTCATCCATCTTGTTTCTAAAGATCCACTTAGTACCAATTATTGGTCTATCGTGGGGCTTAGGAACAAGGTGCCAAACTTGGTTGCGCTCAAATTGATTGAGTTCCTCTTGCATGGCAAGCAACCAATATGGGTCCGTCTCGGCTTCGAGAATGCCCTTGGGTTCAAAATGAGAAATGAAAGCAAAGTTACCACATAGGTCATGGAGTTTGGAGCGCGTAGTGACTCCTCTAGATGCATCACCCAAGATGAGCTCCTTCGGATGATTTGTAGCGTATCTCCAAGCTTTAGGAAGCGGTTGAGAGCTTTCCTCCTTATCCTCTTGAACTTCACCAATAGGATCTAGCTTTTCTTCTTGAGCGGGTGAGTCCTTCAAGGATAGTCTCTCCATGTCTTCACCTAATGGTTCAATCTCTACAACATTCTCAACAACCACATTAGATTCTTCAAATTTAACATGCATGGATTCTTCTATGGTAAGTGTAAATCTATTGAAAACTCTATATGCTTTGCTAGTAGAAGAATATCCAACAAAGATAGCTTCATAAGCCTTAGCATCAAATTTACCCAAATTATCCTTAGTATTTAAAACAAAACACTTGCATCCAAAAACTTTGAAATATGCAACATTTGGTTTTCTAGAATGATACATTTCAAAAGATGTTTTAGAAGAATTTTTGCATAAATAAATACGATTCGATATATAGCATGCGGTGTTTATGGCCTCGGCCCATAAATATTGAGGGAGGTCATACTCACTTATCATTGTCCTAGCCATCTCTTGAAGTGTTCTATTTTTCCTTTCTACAACTCCATTTTGTTGTGGAGTTCTAGGACAAGACATTTCATGCTTAATTCCTTTTTCATCACAATAAGTCATGAAGAGTTGGTTAACAAACTCACCACCTCTATCACTCCTTATTCTCAAAATCGGAAAACCCTTTTCTTTTTCAACTCTTTTTCGAAAAATCTTAAAATGAGAAAAAGTTTGATCTTTATTTTGTAAAAAGAAAACCCAAGTAAAACGGGAGAAATCATCAACCAAAACAAATGCAAATCTACTCCCATTCAAACTCTTAGTTTTAGTTGGTCCAAAAAGATCCATATGAATTAATTCTAAAGGCCTAGTTGACATGATATCCTTGATTGGTTTAAAGGAAGACTTGGTTTGTTTCCCAAGTTGGCACGCACCACAAATGCGGTCTTTCTCAAAAGTCAAGCAAGGTATACCCTTCACCAATTCCTTTGAATTAATTCTAGAAATATGGTCAAAAGATGCATGTCCTAGTCTTCTATGCCAAAGCCAAGAATTTTCATCAAAAGCATTCAAGCATTTAGTAGAACAATCTAAATTAAGCATGTCAATAATATAAACATTATTATCACGAAAACCGGTGAGAATACAAACATCGGATTTAACATCAAAAATCTTGCAAGAAGTATCATCAAAAACAACTTTAAGTCCACGATCACAAAGTTGGCTAATGCTAAGCAAATTATGTTTTAAACCATCTACTAAAACAACATTCTCAATAATAGGAGATGCACCAATTTGAATGTTACCT
The DNA here is from genome assembly GCA_038442645.1 of Agave tequilana. NCBI lineage: Eukaryota > Viridiplantae > Streptophyta > Magnoliopsida > Asparagales > Asparagaceae > Agave > Agave tequilana. Next base: position 20,921 of record JAVJIF010018502.1, read on the forward strand.
ATACCGATGATAGTTCCTTTGGAGTCATCCCCGAAGGTGACGGTGCCACCTTCCATGTACCTTGATAGGGTTGTGAAGTTGTTGATGTCCCATGTCATGTGTCTAGAACAACCACTATCAAGGTACCACCGCTCCCTACGTCTTGGAGCTTTGGTGTGTACCTACATCAAACAATTTAAGACTTGATTTTGGTACCCACATTTTCTTGGGTCCTCTAGGGTTAGTGTCATGAACCCAAACAAGATTATTTGTTCTATTTAGTTGATCATAGCAAAACTTAACTAAATGTCCATTTTTACCACAATATGTGCATCTATATACTCTACCATATTTAAAAGCATAATGAGTGTGTGATTTGTGAGCATGGGTATTGTGAGCATGAACATGAGACGTGTTAGGTGTAGTGTGAGCATGAGGAATCTTAGCATGAGATGTGTGCTTTTTAGAAAATTTTTCTTCAAGTTTCTTAGTATTAAAGGCACAATCTTTTAACACTTTTTCAAAATCATTCATTTTGGATTTAAAAGAAGACAATTCTTTTTCATCAATAATAGGGGATTTTGCCTTACAAGAACTCTTGCAGGCACAAAATTCTTTTTGCATGGAAATGAAATTAGAGGAAATATCATCTTTTTCTTTAGAAACAATGGCAAGTTGATTTTTAAGAAAAGCAACTTCTTTTTGTAATTTTATGCATTCAAGTTTCTTGTTATCATAAGTTTCAGAAAGTTCTACAAAAGCATGCACTAGAACTTCCTTACTTACATCATCATCTTCGTCATCAAGGGATTGAGAGGTTACCTTGGGTGTGTTTGCCATGAAACACATATTAGCTTGATCCACCTCCTCTTCGGACTCGCTTTCCGAATCCCACGTAGTTTTGTAAGCTTTCTTTTCCTCCGGCTTCTTTGGCTTGAAGGAGGAAGTCATTTTCTTCTTGAACTCCGGACAATCCGCCATGATATGTCCGGGTTTGCGGCAATTGTAGCATATGATCCTCCGCTCCTCTTTGCCTTCGAATTTTCTCCGGAAGTTGAACTTGTTCTTTCGGTACAACCTCTTGACATTCCGCACAAGTAGAGTAAGCTCCTCATCTTCTTCTTCGTCATCTTCATCGTCATCATTGGTGGTTGAAGTCTTGAAGGCTATGGATTTCTTCTTTGAAGTAGTGGCCTCTTCTCTTGCCTTCTTCTCCATCTCATGGGTCTTTAGGTTCCCAATGAGACTAATGAGGTCCATCTCGTCCTTGTCGTTCAACTCCTTCAAGGTGGTGGCCTTGATCTCCCATGATGAAGGAAGAGCCCGAATTACTTTCCGCACCTTTTGATCATTGGAGATGTCATCACCTAAGGAAGAAAGACCATTAGTGATTTTAGTAAACCTTGTAGCCATACTATCAATAGACTCATCATCAAGCATTTTAAATGACTCATATTGGGACCTCAAGAGATCTATCTTAGCTCTCTTGACTTGTGAAGTCCCCTCGTGTGTGACCAATAAGTGTTGCCAAATCTCATAGGCGGATTGGCAATGAATTACCCGTGTAAGGTCATCCTCATTCAAGGCGGTCAATAGGGAGTTTTGGGCTTTGGAGTTAGCCTCATATAATTTAAAGTCAAGGTCGGTCCAAGTGCTCTCATCACCATCGGGTGCTTCATAGGGTTTGGTCAAGGACTTGGCTACTAAGCTACTCAAAGATTGCAAAAATATAGTCATCCTAACCTTCCAAATTGAGAAATTGAGGCCATCAAATTTAGGTGGGGATTTAATGTTGTCGGCCATGTTTACTAGTGATGAATGAATGAAATGAAAATGTTGATTAGCAATATTTTAAGGATCTCTCTATGGATGTTAAGCCAAACCTAGAGTCCAAGCTCTGATACCAATTGAAAAGTCACCTAGAGGGGGGGTGAATAGGTGACAATGCTAATCACGGGGCAAATTAAATATTTAAAGTTACAACAATCAAGTTTCACAAGATGAATGCAAGCAAGTAAATATGACAATGATTATGATGAGCAAGAATAAGAGCAAGTATAGTAAAAGAGTGCAAGAAAGTAAACCAATCGCAAACACAAGGATATGTTATCGAGGTTCGAGCACCCAGCTCTACTCCCCGCCTTCCCCAGAAGGATTCTAGCTACTTCCACTATCACAAAGAACAATTACAACCGGAATACCCAACTCCTCAATTACAATCACAAGAATATCTGAGTAGTCACAAGACCACAAACTCTCTCTTTCAAAAATCTCTTCCCTTACAAAGGTCCTTAGAGAATAATGAGTAGAATTGAAGCTCTTTTGTGTGTAAGGAAAGAAATTGAAATCAGAGAAAAACTTTTGAAAACCCTTCAGAAAATTGAGAGAATTTAGCACAAAAACCAAGAACTTTGAAAGCCTTAAACTTTTGAATTTTTAGCAATAATTGTTGTAACCAATCTCTCCCCAAACACCCCTATTTATAGGAGAGGGATAGGGTTTAGGGATAAAACATAATTACTGATGTTTAGGAGGTAATTGATCAAAATATATCCTTAAACGAATTTTTAAACACAAAAGATAAAAATAAACAGCTCTTAAAAATCTGCCCGTTACTGTTCAAACGGTCAGATCGGTCGACTGGGCCGGTCGACCGGTAGTTCAAAAATTTGACCGTTATAGGCTAGCGGTCGACCGACCCGGTCGACTGAAAAAACCTGTGAGCAAAAACAATATCTCGGTCGACCGCCCCGGTCGACTGGCAGACATGCACACTGATACGTGCATCTGCCAGAACTGCGGTCGACTGGTCCGGTCGACCGGACCAGACTGACACAGACTCGGTCGACTGCTCCGGTCGACCGGATCAGGTCAAAAATCATTTTTGGAAAAGAAAATAAAGAGGATTTTGATTTTAACAAAAATACTTTTGAACAGGGAATAGAATTAAACATAAAGATGTATTTGTAGGCAAAAACTTGTATGCAAAATATTTTTGTATAATTTATAAGAAATTATTTTTGGAACAAGCATGTGCGCAAAAATGTGTGTGATAGAGCTTCAAACCTATCCACTATTCTTTAACATACTATAAACTGAAAAACAAATTACATGAAGACTTCTTGTGCTATCTTCAAGTCTTTGAGCCATCCAATGCCTTACTAGAGCCTTCTCTTCTATGATCCTTACTTGATGTGCAATTTGCCTTCCTTGCTTTATGGAACTTAGAAGTTCTTGCAATAGCTAAGCGAATGGCCTCCAAACATGGTACAAACCTGAAACTTATCTTAGCAAACTTATTAGTACCAAATAGCTCAAATTTGGTTTGTCATCATCAAAACCAAAAACAAATGGAGAGTGTAACCTTTTGGGCCAACATGTTTAGCCTAGGATAACATCCCTATTTATAGGTGAAATCAATGGTCAGTTAGGGAAGTTATCAACTCAGATTTGAATTTTAGAACGTTGGATAAAACACCAGAAATCAATAACTGTTTAACAGTAAAAAACTACTGTTAGTCGACTAGGGCATATAGGGTAGTCGACAAGAAGAACAATTTTAGCCTGGGTTAGTTGATTAATAAAGGAAGCAAATCGACTATATCATGACTGATATGGATAATAAGTTTCTGAAAAGTATAATTAGTCGACCAGCAGAAAGGAGTTAGTCAACTATAACATGGGTTAGTCAACTAGCAGTGTATATAAGTCGACTAATAATACTAACAGACAACAAACAGAGACTGATATATTTTTTTTTTGTGGAAGGACTTAGTCGACTGTGGAAAGAATCAAGTCGACTAGACTATAGTATAAGTCGACTATATGACTATATTGTGTGTGTGATCAAGGCTTTTAACAAAAATTCTAAAATACACAAAAATAGTCAAAATTTTTGTATGAGCTTGAGCAACCAGAAACTCAGTATATACATGCTTGAGATATAGCTTCAATGCATCTGTATCACTTTGTTATCCATCATCAAAATCTTCAATCTGTAGGCTTCAATATTCTCTCCCTTTTTGATGATGACAACCTGTGTGCATGAAAACTCCTCCTGTAGAGAAACTCCCCATGCAGTGAACAAGTTATAACAATATATATACAACATGTGTTCTCCCCCTGCATGAGTCATAAGCCATAGTTATATATCCACATATCTTATCCATGATGATATCTTAATCATAAGCCATAGTCATATATCTGAGGCATCACACATGATCTCAAAGGGTTTGGACCAGTCCGGAGGTGAGATGATAGGTGCAGAGATAAGTTTCAATTTTAGCTTTTCCCATGCTCTACTACACTTGTCATCAAAGATGAAGGGCACGTCTTTGGCTAAAAGGTTTGTAAGGGGTCTAGAAATTTTGCTAAAATCCCTAATGAACCTGCGGTAAAATCCAACATGCCCTAAAAAAGAACGATTGTCTTTCACGCATCGTGGAATTAGGAGTTTGGTTATAATCTCCACCTTAGACTTATCCACTTTGATCCCTTTCCTAGATATCTCATGACCTAGGACAATCCCACGCTGCACCATAAAGTGGCATTTTTCTAAATTTAGGGTCAAGTTCTTTTCGGTGCACCTTTTTAGCACTAGATCTAAGTGATGTAGACATTGGTCAAACAAATTTCCATAGACGGAGAAGTCGTCCATGAATATCTCTAATAAGCGCTCAACCATGTCGGAGAAAAGGCTTAACATGCAACATTGGAATGTTGCGGGGGCATTGCATAGGCCGAAAGGCATTCGGCAATAGGCAAACATCCCAAATGGACATGTGAACGTTGTCTTTTCTTGGTCCTCCAGGGCTATTAGGATTTGGTTGTACCCTGAGTAACCATTCAAGAAACAGTAATACTCATGGCCCGCTAATCGTTCCAGCATTTGGTCGATAAATGGGATGGAGAAATGGTCTTTTCTAGTAGCGGCGTTCAACTTGCGATAATCTATGCATACTCGAACCTTGGTAGATAGTCGTATTTGCACTAACTCTTTGTTGTCATTTTCTACCACAGTAAAACTGGACTTTTTAGGGACCACGTGCACTGGGCTGACCCATTGGCTATCGAAAATGGGATAAATAATCCCATTATCTAATAGTTTCATTATTTCGCCTTGTATAGCCTTTTGCATGAGCAGGTTTAGCTTACGTTGTGGGACCCTCTTCGGTTTAACCCCTTCATTTAGATGGATTCTATGCTGGACTATTTTAGGGCTTAGTCCCTTGATATCTGTCATAGTCAACCAATGGCTTCCCTATGTCTCTTAAGGGTTGCCAATAGGTCTTCCTCTTGCCTATTAGTCAAATTGGATGCAATTATGACTGGTAGCGTCTCTGATCACCAAGGTAGGCATACTTAAGATGTTTAGGCAAGGTCTTTAACTCCAAGGAAGGAGATGGCTCGATTGGTAGAGGTGTTAAGCTTAAATTCTCCATTTCCATAGAACTTGGACTTGCTGCCCACTCAATCTCATCAAGATTGAGATCACTAGATTCTAACTCTTCATCATGCTTTGATTCTAGTGTGATCTCCTCTTTGTGCTCACTAGTCATATTTTCAATTAGGTTGACCTCAAAGGGTTAGTCGTTTATGTTGTAACGGTATTTACCTAAGTTGAAAACGTTGTCTTCCTTGGTCATGTCTCCAAAAGTCAATCTCATGGATCTCTTTCTATAATTTATGATTGCGTTAGCAGTTGCTAGGAACGGACGTCCTAAGATGACGGGAGTTTGGGACCTAGGATTAGACACAGGTTGTCTCTAAAACAATGAAATCTACTGGGTAAATGAATTCTCCTACACGTATAAGGACATCGTTGATCTCTCCCTTTGGAACTTTAATTGACCGATCAGCTAATTGGATCCTAACTTGAGTTGGGTTGAGTTCGCCTAAGCCAAGTTGGTGATATACGGAGAAGGGAAGCAAATTAATGCTTGCTCCTAAGTCGATGAGTGCTCTACTAATTTCAGCTTGACCTATTGTGCAAGAAATAATAGGGCAACCAGGGTCTTTGTACTTGACTGGGATCTGGTTGGACAATAGCTAACTAATGTTAGTGGCTAGAAAATCCTTCTTAGGCATATTTGTCTTTCTTTTTTTGGTGCACATGTCCTTAAGAAATTTGGCATAACTAGGGACCTGTTGGATTGCATCAAGAAGTGGTATATTAAGCCTAACATGTGTTATATTAAACCTAACTTTATTAAACACCTCAAGCAGTTTCTGTAGGTTCACCTAGAGGGGGGTGAATAGGTGATGGCTAATCTAATGGTCACTTAATGATGAATGATGCAAATAATGCGGAAGCTAAAAGCAATTATGACCAAATAAAACTTCTTACACTAAACACCACGTATAACCAAAGAGTGTTGCCGAATTCCCCGTGAAGGGCTCTGGACAAACTCCTCTAGATTCCCCTTGAATGGGTTGAGGTGCCGCGTTGGCTCTCTTGGTTGAATACAAGTGTTAGTCAACAATCCCAAGCAATATATCAATATGAGCACAAGGAATATATATCATGCATATAAAGGTAAAGACAAGATAAGTAATGCAAGATATAAACAAGGAGATAGAGAGAGAGAGAGAGAGAGAGAGAGATGGCAATCGCAAACACAAGGGTATGTTTCGAGGTTCGAGCACACTTGCTCTACATCCCCGCCTTCGACACACGAAGGATTTCCACTATGCAAGATCCCAATGGATCTCTCCTCGGTGCCGCAACACCTACAAGCCCTCGAACTCTCTAGTCCCTTACACACCGCAAGCCCACCGGCTCGCCGAGGCCGCACCTCAATCACGAGTTCGCACCCGAACCCGAAAACATCAAGTCCTCACTAGGACCCAAACAATCACGAGCACACTTGCCCGTCTCCTCAAAGAACAAAGAAAAGATCTTTGGTGATCACAACACTTTGATCACCTAAAGCACTCTCACTACAACACACCTATAGGATGTATAATCAATGGATAGCTCAAGTGTGGTGTGAGAAAAACAAGGATGTGAAAGGTGGAGGAAAACTCAAAGAATCTCTTTTAAACACTCTTGATAAATCTCTCCTTTTGATTGGAAATATTTGCTCTAAATCAAGTGGAGGAAAACCTCTAGATAGTTCAGGAAAAACTGGTGAAAACCCACTTGAAAGTCTTAGCTCACAACAATGACAAGACCCCCAATTTATAGGCTGCCAGAAAACTAGCCGTTGGGATCTGTCAGAACTGCCGGTCGACCGGCCCGGTCGACCGCCAACGGTCAAAAATCCGACCATTGGAGCTACCGGTCGACCGACCCGGTCGACCCAAAAAAAACAGAGAGCAATCTCTGAATTCCGGTCGACCGCCCCGGTCGCCCAGCACACTGCCACATCAAACGTGCACGTCCGTGCACGTCGGTCGACCGACCCGGTCGACCGACTTCAGGGTTAGTCGACTTATAAGCTAGTATAAGTCGACTAGCTGAAGCCAGAAACAATTTTTCTGGGATTAAAAAGTTTGTCTTTTGGCTCAAATAAAATCCCATAAAATACATAAAAATCTACAAAAATAGTTTAACCAATATACTTTGATATACAAACATGCTTGCACAAAATCAAGGCATGTTATAAAAGATTGGACTATTTTTGTAACTTGAAATATTTGGCTCATGATAAGAATTATTTTTCCAAAACAATAATTTTCCAAAACATGTTTTCTAAACTTTGTTTTTCAAAACATGTTTTTCTAAATCATCATCAAATACAAAAACAAGATATACTTTTAAGGCATAGTGTGTATGGATATGATCCACTACACAATCATAATGAAATATCTATGTTTTTGTCATAAAGCTCTAAACATGGTTTTGGTTAAAAGATATGAATATGAGAAATACCAAAAATCACTTGAAATACTATTTTGGTTTTTGGTTAAAATTCTTTTCTAAAACAAAATTTCTTTTATGAAAATAATTCTATCAAGAGTGTGTGTGTGATATATACTTGAGCAATCCACCAACTATCTATCCTTTACATTTTATCTAAAACATAAAAATCTTATACCTAGACACAAGTCTTGATCTTGAAGCCTTCCCTTGAAGTCTTCTCATCTTCTTGACTTGGTCCAAGCTTGATCCAAAAGCTCCTTGGATCACACCGTGCTAGCTCCAAATCTTGACATTTATCCTTTGTTGAGCTATGCACCTACTAAGATCTTGATAATGAATCTGTCACTAATTAAACACAAGATCATTAGTAAACATAACTTCATGAGTTGATCATCATCAAAACTAGGGTGATAGGCCTTTGGGCCAACAATCTCCCCCTTTTTGATGATGACAAAACTTATGGAGTTATATATGCATGGATTAAAGTAAAGCTTCAAAGAAGCTCCCCCTTAACTCATGCATACAAAATAAATAAAAGATATGGCAATGAGGCACATGAATATGTATGCAAGTATGGAGATAAAACATGCAACAAGCATAAATCAAAATCTTTTTCTCCTATGTGCAATACAAAACATATATAAATAACAAGGAAGACAAATACTTCTCCCCCTTAAGCAATGAAAACATGCATATAAGCTCAAATACTTCTCCCCCTTTTTGTCAATCATCAACAAAGGGTTCAAAGTAAAATCAAATCAAACAAATTTTTCTCCCCCTTTTTGTCATAAACAAAGAGATCAAAAAGGGTTAAACAAATCAATCAATAAAGATTTATATGCGATATACATTCATGAAGAGAAAGACGCTAAGTTAGCTTCCCTACACATATGCATTACATGAAGAAGGGATGACAAGCCCCAATTCACATAACACATATTATGTAATGCCTAAGAGGAGATGTGAATCTCCCCCTACACACGTATATCATATAAAGAAGAGTTGTCAAGCTCCTCAATTTATAATATACTCAATATGAATCTATATGTAGAAGAGATGTTAAGCTCTCCTTACATATAGGAAATACATACCAAAGCATTTTTAAAATTTTCCTTTTTAAAAAATTTTAAAGGTATCAGAGCTCTTGTAAAACAATCAAATTTTTTTAAAGATACCAAATTGAAAATAATCATTTTTTTAAAATATATAGATACCAATTGACATTTAACAAATATGAAGTTGAAGCATTTTGATATCAATGGTAAACATAATGATCCAAAAAATTTTATTTTTCATCATAAACTTTGTGCCTTTAAAATGTGAACCAATTGTAAGTTAAGCACATGAAAATCATATATATATGTATGAAAAATGAGTATACCAAGTGAAATTGGTACATACATATATAAGAAACAAAATATGAGTATATACAAAATAAGTTCATATTGATACCAATTGAAACGATTCAAAGATACCAATTGAAATAACAATAAGATCAAGTGTATATCTCATAACCTACCACCCTTCATATGCTCAAGATAGAAGATTTTCAATGAAGCATACAAGGCATAATCGCCCATCCTTCCTCCCATGGAAGGTAGGGGTTTTCAAAAATAGGTTTGAAAATATTTTAGCATTGAAAATCACTACCAAAAGAGGAACAATAACTAGTTAAAATAACTTTTGAAAAACTAGTTAAAGATCTTTCAAAACATGAAATCAAAGCATATATATTTCATGAATCATACTAAATACATAAAAGCTCAAGCACTCATAGTCCATAAAACTCAAAATTATCTTGAAAAGTAAAAGATGAGTGTTCAAAAGTTATGTAAATAGCATTTTCATGAAAATAGACATTGAAGCTCAAAAAGATGAATAACATTTTTTTTTTAAAACATGAAAATTTATTTTTCTTAAAAATAATACACTTCTAGGCATATGTATGATTTATCCAATCCTAACAATACACATACATATCCCAAATATAAAACGAGTCTATTAATAGTATTTGCATGAAGGCAAGAGACTCACGGGTATACATGTATATTTATTAGATTTGAATTGAAGATACATATACATGAAGTAAAGCATAAAAATAGGCAAAAACATGTATAAAAGAGAGAATCATCAAAACTAGCCTATACATGTGCATATAGTGGGTACAAATGAGCATGAAGAGCAAATACAAATAAATCAAATGTAGCTCACTATTTGTACATGTATAATACAAGTTTTGATATAAACTACATCTAAGCATGTTATTACCACATGAAGCACATTAAATCATAAAACATGAACATGCTATGAATATTATGAATGAACAAGTATGAACATAAATAAAATAGGAGTTTAGAGATTGTTACCAACTCCAAAGCTCTAAGCATGGTGGTCTTTCCCACCAAAATCTCCTTGATAGCGGTGCTCCAAATGTGTGTCCTTTTAGTTCAAGTGCACCCACCATCAAGGCACCAAATCTCTCACGTCTTGAGAGATCCCTCACCTACATCAAAAACATGGGGTGGGGGTTTTGGTACCCATTTTCTTTTGGGTCCTTTAGGGTTAGACTTGTAAGGAACCCAAACATTTTTATTTTTAGCAAAATTTAAAGCATTAATTCTATCATAACAAAATTTTGCTAAATGGCCTTTGCGGCCACAATGTGTACATATGTACACCTTAGTATGCTTATGTGAGTGTGTATGATCATGGTGTGCAACATAAGCATGATGATGTGCATGAAAGGATGGAGTTTATTTTTTTGAAAACAAAGACTCCAATTTAGTGTGATTGAATGCACAAAAGTTCAAAGTTGAACTCAAATTATCCATTTTATTTTTCAAATTCTTAATCTCATTAGTGGTGGCATGAAAAGCATGATGAGATAAAGAATCATTTTTCTTTTTAGAAACTTTTTATTGTTCTTTTTCTTTTTCAAAAAATTTTCCTTTCAAACAAGAATTTTCTTGAAAAACAATTTCTTTTTGTTTTTCCACCAAAGCAATTTTATCTTTCAAAATCATATTTCCTTCACATAAATCATTCAATTTAGACATCAAGGAAATATTCTCATTTTTCAAAGTTTCATTTTCTTTTTCTAAACATGCAATGTTACTTCTAAATGTATCATGTTCTACATGCATGCAATCAATGTTCTTTTTCAAATTTTTATTTTCTTTCTTAATCATGTCATACTTTTCAAGCAATAGATGACAAAACGTAGATAGCTCATCATATGACATGTCTACATCCTCATCCTCGGATTCGGTAGTTACCTCAAGGGGTTATCCCCTTGGACCATATAGCACTTGTTGGAGATGTCGCTTCCAACATCCGAGTCACTCCCCGCATAGTATTGATCATTTTCGCCAAGGGAGAGGAGGGTGTTCCACACTACAAAAGTCAAATCAATGTTAGCAACCCTAGATAAGCAATCATCATTTAGGGTAGATCTTAAAGCATGTAGGGCTTTTGTATTAGCCTCAAAATTCTTACCATCTATACAATATGCATTATTAGTAGTGGCAAGATATACATGAAAACCTAGGGCTTTGAGGTACAAGGACATCTTCACCTTCCATATATGGATGTTAACAATGTCAAACATGGGTGGTGACATGAAGTCCATGGTGTGTGTACAAAAATATTGTGATTAGCCTAAAAATAAGGATCTTTTACTCTAGGTTGTTAGACCAAATCAGAGTACCAAGCTCTGATACCAATTGTAGGTTCACCTAGAAGGGGGTGAATAGGTGATGGCTAATCTAATGGTCACTTAATGATGAATGATGCAAATAATGCGGAAGCTAAAAGCAATTATGACCAAATAAAACTTTTTACACTAAACACCACGTATAACCAAAGAGTGTTGCCGAATTCCCCGTGAAGGGCTCTGGACAAACTCCTCTAGATTCCCCTTGAATGGGTTGAGGTGCCGCGTTGGCTCTCTTGGTTGAATACAAGTGTTAGTCAACAATCCCAAGCAATATATCAATATGAGCACAAGGAATATATATCATGCATATAAAGGTAAAGACAAGATAAGTAATGCAAGATATAAACAAGGAGATAGAGAGAGAGAGAGAGAGATGGCAATCGCAAACACAAGGGTATGTTTCGAGGTTCGAGCACACTTGCTCTACATCCCCGCCTTCGACACACGAAGGATTTCCACTATGCAAGATCCCAATGGATCTCTCCTCGGTGCCGCAACACCTACAAGCCCTCGGACTCTCTAGTCCCTTACACACCGCAAGCCCACCGGCTCGCCGAGGCCGCACCTCAATCACGAGTTCGCACCCGAACCCGAAAACACCAAGTCCTCACTAGGACCCAAACAATCACGAGCACACTTGCCCGTCTCCTCAAAGAACAAAGAAAAGATCTTTGGTGATCACAACACTTTGATCACCTAAAGCACTCTCACTACAACACACCTATAGGATGTATAATCAATGGATAGCTCAAGTGTGGTGTGAGAAAAACAAGGATGTGAAAGGTGGAGGAAAACTCAAAGAATCTCTTTTAAACACTCTTGATAAATCTCTCCTTTTGATTGGAAATATTTGCTCTAAATCAAGTGGAGAAAAACCTCTAGATAGTTCAGGAAAAACTGGTGAAAACCCACTTGAAAATCTTAGCTCACAACAATGACAAGACCCCCAATTTATAGGCTGCTAGAAAACTAGCCGTTGGGATCTGTCAGAACTGCCAATCGACCGGCCTGGTCGACCGCCAACGGTCAAAAATCCGACCGTTGGAGCTACCGGTCGACCGACCCGGTCGACCCAGAAAAACAGAGAGCAATCTCTGAATTCCGATCGACCGCCCCGGTCGCCCGGCACACTGCCGCATCAAACGTACACGTCCGTGCACGTCGGTCGACCGACCCGGTCGACCGACTTCAGGGTTAGTCGACTTATAATCTAGTATAAGTCGACTAGCTGAAGCCAGAAACAATTTTTCTGGGATTAAAAAGTTTGTCTTTTTGGCTCAAATAAAATCCCATAAAATACATAAAAATCTACAAAAATAGTTTAACCAATATACTTTGATATACAAACATGCTTGCACAAAATCAAGGCATGTTATAAAAGATTGGACTATTTTTGTAACTTGGAAATATTTGGCTCATGATAAGAATTATTTTTCCAAAACAATAATTTTCCAAAACATGTTTTCTAAACTTTGTTTTTCCAAAACATGTTTTTCCAAATCTTCATCAAATACAAAACAAGATATACTTTTAAGGCATAGTGTGTATGGATATGATCCACTACACAATCATAATGAAATATATATGTTTTTGTCATAAAGCTCTAAACATGGTTTTGGTTAAAAGATATGAATATGAGAAATACCAAAATCACTTGAAATACTATTTTGGTTTTTGGTTAAAATTCTTTTCTAAAACAAAATTTCTTTTATGAAAACAATTCTATCAAGAGTGTGTGTGTGATATATACTTGAGCAATCCACCAACTATCTATCCTTTACATTTTATCTAAAACATAAAAATCTTATACCTAGACACAAGTCTTGATCTTGAAGCCTTCCCTTGAAGTCTTCTCATCTTCTTGACTTGGTCCAAGCTTGATCCAAAAGCTCCTTGGATCACACCGTGCTAGCTCCAAATCTTGACATTTTATCCTTTGTTGAGCTATGCACCTACTAAGATCTTGATAATGAATCTGTCACTAATTAAACACAAGATCATTAGTAAACATAACTTCATGAGTTGATCATCATCAAAACTAGGGTGATAGGCCTTTGGGCCAACAGTTTCTCCATATGTGCATTATTATTATTGCTAAGCCTATTTGAAAAAGGGCTATAGGTTGGTGCGCTTGTTTCGCTGACTTATCAACTTCAGTTTCTTTGGAGTTTTGTGGAGATGGAGTGGAACGAAATGGAATAGACAATTGGGCTGGGTCCGGTGTCATGGATACTTGATTATCAACTTATTTCTCTGACCTCAACGTATGAACCAAGTTACACTGATTTGGGTCTTGAGCCTCATTGGCTTGCCTAGTATTCCTTGGGTTTGGCAATGGTTGACTTGGTAGAGTTCCCTTTTGTCTTTCTTGTTGATTCAGTTGCATCTCTATCCTAGTCATGACTTGAGCCAGTGTGTCTTGACTTTTGACTATAGTGTTTACCTTTCTTTCCATATTGGAGTCTTGTTTCCATATGTGAATTTTGGAAATAGGGTGGAGGACTGTGGTTGGGAAAATTTTATTGATAAGGAGATTGTTGAAAATTATTGGAGAATTTGGGCTTTGTTTGATCATTATTATTTGGGCCCCATGAGAAATTTGGGTGATTTCTCCAACCGAGATTATAGGTGGATGAATATGAATTGTTAGCGGGGCCTTGTGAAGGCTGCATTCATATGCTCGGGCAAAGTTTGATGAGCTATAAAGACGGGACATTCCTCGAACACATGGTTCATGGCTTGACAATAAGTACAGCCCCCCGAAGGTGTTGGGCTGACTTGGTTACTGAGACTGATTCTTTACTTTCAAGAGCTTCTAGTCTCGCATCACAGCAACTAGTTTAGTTTTGGTAGCTATATTTGCCTCAATGGAATGGACACCTCCTTTAGAAGAGTTAGGGTCATTAGTCCTAAATTTTTCGGAGTTGGATCCCATTGGGTGGTATTATCAGCCAAATCTTCATAGAATAACCATCCTTCGTCTTCATTCTTTTTCAAAAATCCTCCTTGGCACATGGATTCTAATAGGGTTTTTGTTTGATATTCTAATCCATCATAAAGAGCTTGGCAAAGTCGCCATTTCTCTATCCCATGGTGAGGGCATTAGGCAAGGAGGTCCTTAAAACGTTCGAAGTACTTCCAAAAAGGTTCATTGGCTGTTTCCTTAAACTGCAAGATGCTTTTCCTAATTGTGCAGTCTTATGAACGGGATATAATTTCTTTAAGAAGGTTTTGACGAAATTATCCCATGAGGATATGGATCCAGCCTCTGACTGTAGAACCATTTTTTTGCTAAGTCTTTCAAAGAGAATGGGACAAACTATAATTTAATGGCATCTACTCTTAGGCTGGGTATTTTCATCAATAAACATACTTCTTCAAATTCCCTTATGAAAAAGTATGCATCCTCAGATTCAAATCAATGAAATTTGGGAAGAATGTTGATGTATTGTGGTTTTAGCTCAAATTGGTCAACACCTTAATCGGGCAACTGAATTCAAGATGGAAGAGAGATCCTAATAGGATAGAACCTATCTTGCAGTGATGGTGGTTGTGCCATGTGTGAATCAGGTTTTTATTCGAGTGGTGAACTGGTCCTAGTTAGTCTAGATGTGAATGGGTCTCTCGACCAAGTTGACATGCACAGTTAACAATAAGTTCACCCAATCAATCAAGGAAAAGAAAAAATCAATCAGAAATCCTAATCTAGGGTAAGCCAGGACCTAGACGACTCCTAACTTTAGACTGTCTTTAAAAGGTATATTTCCGACCTTAACCACAAGTTAATTGGCCAGGTAGGTGGCAAGATCGGTGGGAGGTTATCCGTCAAAGACTTTCCTTAATTAAGTAACCACCAATCTTCGGGCTTTCGGCCCTTAATCCCCTTCCTAGGCCCGATTTGGCGAGAGTTAATTTCGAACAATTTCCTCCTTCAGCCAATCTCCTAATGAGTCTTAGTTAGCCTAAGGCCAACGTCTAATCAATTTTTATTTTAGGGTTAGGGTTGTGAGTGCAACAGCGATGATTTGTGGGCCAAGGAAGGGTGATGAAATCCCCACCTTATGTTATTTATGGGTTATGCCCTTAAAGTGATTTAGTTCACGTGTAAAGCAATAGACAAGTATTCACTCAAAGTAGTAAATCAGCTAAGGGTGCTTCCTACTCTATATGCAATGCAAACGTACCTTGTCACCAGCACTCTTCAACAGAAATTAAGAAAATTTAAATAGACACGTGCCTATGATGTAAGAGTCTATTTTTTTTTAATTAGTCAACTAATAGGTTACCGTTAATTAATTAGAAGTATGCAGGGTGATCACAGAGAAATAATATTAAAGCAGTAAATAGGACTTGCAATTTGCAGCAACCTGCAAAAACTCAGTCAGTAGTTCACTACTACAGCCGCGGAAACGCGGCTATTGCCGCGTTTGCGCGGCTAGATAGTAGGCTCTGCTTGTCTGCCTTCTAGGAGAGAGGCACAGAGTTGCTATATGTCCTTAGCTGCAGTTATAATTCCGGTTCTCAGATCCTGCAAACAGAAAGAAAAAGAAAAATTAGTTTTTGAGAATATCGTACGTTCCTTCCCCGGCAACAGTGCCAACAATTTGATTGAAATGGGAAAATAGTGAAGAAAGAGTTTTGAAAATCTTAGTCTTGTTTCAAGGTAACCGCGTAGTAAGGGCTAAACGGGTCGATTCACAGGGAAGGATACGATGGAAGCTTTTCGGAACGATCTTCTCTGTAATTTGCTTGGAAAAGAAAAGGAGATATTGATTAGATTTAATTAAGCAAAAGAATTATAGTTTACCAATCATCTACCACAACCAAAGTATTAGTTTCAAAGAGTGAACATCATATTGAATGAAGAATTATCCACCCTAGGTTATTGATTGAGAATCAAGTAAGATGAATAAAAATGTTGGAACACTAATTAGTGTGCACTAATAAAAATTAAACTATAGTTAATCCTAATTTCAAAGTATAACATAAGAGAAGTTTTTACTTAAAATTATGCTATCAAAGTATTTAAATATGAACTATGAGTAATCATTTAAAAAGTGCACCCCAAATTAGTTAAACTTAATTATCGATTTATCTTCAAGAACACCAAGTCAATCTTAGGGTTTCTAGCAAGAATAGATGTCAATCAGTTCATCTTTTAAACTAAACTAGGGTTGATCAAGAGATTAGCAAACTACAGTTTTAATTAGTTATTCATATTTTTATTTTCAATTTTTATTTTGAATAAGGAAAGTTGCATGAAAACGAAAAGAAGAAAAATAATTAATCTAAACAGAAAGACTGAATTGAATTGCAAAGAATAAAAAGAATGAAGAACCTTTTTATTAGATGTCACTGACCAATTACAAAGCTCCTCTCCTTCTTCAAAATCTTCTTCTTCAAATAACAAAAACGAAAAATACAAGAAATTTTTGAAAGAAGAAAAGATTTAAAGAAAACCATAAGCTTCAGCTCCGAGATCCCCCCTCTCTGTTGCTCTGCATGGGTATTTATAGGAGGTATAAAACGTAGAGTCCCAGTACAACTCTCCCACGAAACCGTGTTGCCAGCTTTATCTTAACGGTCGCGGGAATGCGGCTATAGCCGCGTTTCTGCGGCGATAGTGTGGCCAATGGCCACGCACTTTCTTACGTAGCCTCCTCTGGTTCGTCCATCTAGACGCCTCTTTCTGGATATTGGCCACACGCTTTCTTGCGTGGCTCCTCTGGTCCGTCCATCTGGGGCGCCTCCTTCTAGATTCTACTGTAGACCTCCTATCTTGAGAACTCGGGATAACTTGAAAAGTAAGTTATCAAAAATCTGAATTTGAAAAGGATTTGTTCCCTTTATCTTTATCTTTTCCCCTTTATCTTTATCTGAAAAACACCTAGAGGGGGGGGGTGAATAGGTGTAATTGCTAATCTAAGAAACTCAATGCAAACTAAGTGCGCTAAATGCGGAAGCTAATGCAAATTATGCACAAACTAATACAATACAACAAGTGTAGCCGAATTCCCCTTGCGAGGCTCTGGACTAACTCCCCTTGATTCCCCTTGAAATGGGTTGAGGCGCTATGTGAAGCTCTTGTTGGATGAGTATAAGTTAGGCACACACACACACAAGCAATCCAAGCAATATGAAATACACACAATCAAGCCAAGTATATAAGAATGAATTGCAATATAAAAGATGCAAGGCAACACAAGCAATGTATAAGATATGAATGAATCAATGCTCAACACAAGCAAGTATGATATGATGATGAGTATGATGCTTTGCACAATAATAAGAGAGAGAGTTAGAGAGACAATGGATCAAAACGCAAACACCAAGATTTGTTTCGAGGTTCGAGCACCTTGCTCTACATCCCCGCCTACACCACCGTGTAGGATTTCCACTATCTCAACTCCCACCGAGGGAACCTCTACCGAAGAGGATTTCTTACAACTCTAGGAGTACCTAACTCCTCTCTCAATACAACCTCCACCGAGGCCAACAACAACCAACAACAACACCTCTACCAAAGAGGCTCACAACCAATCTCAATCACCTCACACTTGAGGGATACAAACCAATCACCCGATCACCTCTACCTAAGAGGGATACAACAAGAATAAGGGTGTACAACTTAGAGGTTACAAACAACAACCTCAAAACTCTCTCTTTCTTTTTCCACAAAAAAACAAGATCCTAATAGTTTAGGATAGAAGATATCGCTCAAGTGTGGAAACTAAGTGTTTTTGGAAACAAGCAACAAAGAAAAATCTTTGGGAAAATACTTGCAATATGATAGAATTGAAGATCTAAGCAAAAATCCCAAAAACCTATTTTTCTTTGATTTTCCAAAAACCCAAAAACAAATAAGATGAAATCTTTTTGGCTTAAAACCCTTTCAAAAACTCTTTTAAACACTAGAGAAAGTCTGAAATTTTTAGCTCTAAAAATCTTAGCCAAAACAATGGAGAAATGGGGTATATATAGCCTCTAGGAAAAACTAGCCGTTAGGCTGATGTGGCAGCCTGACAGACTGCCGGTCGACCGGTCCGGTCGACCGCCAACGGTCAAAAATGTGACCGTTGGGCAATAGCGGTCGACCGGCCCGGTCGACCGAAACATCCTGAGAGCAGAACTCTCATCTCGGTCGACCGGCCCGGTCGACCGTCCCAGAGACTCCAAAACGTGCACAGACTTGTGCACATCGGTCGACCGTCCCGGTCGACCGGCCTATGGTGCGGTCGACCGGTCCGGTCGACCGACTTGGCCTGTCAGCCAGTCCTCAGTTCTGCACAGATACGGGATTTGAAAATAGGTCTTTTCACTCAATAAAAATCCCATAAAATCACAGTAAATCTAAAAAATAGTTTTAATCACAATAAAAACTGTTTTTCTAAAAATATGTTTTTCTAAAACTTGTTTTATCATTTTACTTTGATAACCAAACTTGTGATAAAAATTTCAAGACATATATCAATCATATCAATTCATTTTTGTGTCTTGCCAATTTTATCAAAAACAAAACTTGTATTTTATCAAACTAGAATTTTCCAAAACATGAATAGGATAGTCAAAATAAGTTTGTTTAAAAAATTAAGCATGCATGTATAGAATGAAGCAACTATACATATATCAATTTAAACTGTTTTTGATAAACTATTCATGAAAACCAAAACTCAATCATAAAACGTGTGTGATTTGTGCACTTGAGCATATCAACTAAACTAAGCTTTACAAATATGGATCTAAAACACAAACTCTAAACTAGATATCTAAGTCTTCTTGACGATCTTCATCTTCAAGTAGACTTGCTCCAAAACTCCGTGATTCTCCAAGTGCAAAGGTATGATCTTTAAGCTTTGGCACCGGAATCACCATGAATAGCTTCTAAACTCCTTGTTGAAGCTAATCACCAACTAATATCCTGTTAATGATCTGAAACTTAGAAACACAAGAATATTAGTAAACATAACTACATGAGTTGATCATCATCAAACTAGAGTGGAAGGCCATTGGGCCAACAATCTCCCCCTTTTTGATGATGACAAAACTCATGGAGTTATATATCATGGATTAAAGATAAGCTTCAAGGAAGCTCCCCCTTAACTCATGCATAGGGATAAACAATAAATATATGCAATGAATGTTAAACATGAAACATGCGTATGCATAAACAATAAATGGTTCTAGATATCAAATGGAATATTCAAAACAAAATAAGCTCTAGATACCAATTACAAAGCAAACTCTATAAATCAATTAAACTAAATATTCTTGAGATTCTTGAGATTAAAACATAATATATGCATAAACATAAGCATGCATATAAAACTTCATAAATCTTTCTCCCCCTTTTTGTCAATCATCAACAAAGGGGTAATCAAAACCATAAATAAAACGAGGGGTAAAAATCTTTCTTACCCTTTATGTCAAACAAAACAATAAAAGACAATGTTCTCCCCCTATTTGTCTAAAACAAAAAAACAAAGTCAATAAGGGGTGACTACAAACATGATATCAATTAAAAAATATGTCAATGAAGCATCTTGATACCAATAAACAAGGATCAATATATGTTATATGCTATATACATTCATGAAGAGGAAGACGCTAAGTTAGCTTCCCTACACATATGCATTACATGAAGAAGGGATGACAAGCCCCAATTCACATAACACATATTATGTAATGCATAAGAGGAGATGTGAAGCTCCCCCTACACACGTATATCATATAAAGAAGAGTTGTCAAGCTCCTCAATTTATAATATACTCAACATGAATCTATATGTAAGAGAGATGTTAAGCTCTCCTTGCATATAGGAAATACAAATCAAACTTTGAATATTTTCTTTAAACAAAATTTTGAAAATACCAATTGTAATTAAACATAACAAATTACCAATTGTAAAACAACATAACAAATTTTGAATGTCTAAACACAAATTTTGATACCAATTGTAAGAATATATTTCATTTTGAAAATATATAAACAAATTTGATGTTGATATCATATGTTCAAAATAACAACTTTTAATCATAAAGAGTGGGAGTACAAATACCAATTGAAATACAAAATCAAATTTTCTCCCCCTTTATGAAAAACAAACTAAAGACATGCATAGTCTTGATAACAATTTAAAAGTAATCAATTTAAACAAAATTGAAACTCAAGCACTAGCATAAACACAAACATATATATGTATGAAAGATAGATACCAATAGAAATTGATATACTTGGAATTTAAAGCATACATACATACAAAACATATATGAGTATACAAGAAGATCAAAATGATACCAATTGAAAGAGTTCAATGATACCAATTGACATAACAATAAGTTCAAGTGTATACATCATATTATCTACCACCCAATCATAATTCAAGTTTTAAAGATTTTCAATTTAGGGCATACATGAACATGATCTCCCATCCTACCGCCCTTGGAAGGTAGGGGTTTTCAAAGATAGATTTGAAAATGTAGTTTTATTTGAAAATCACTACCAAAATGAAGAACACCGCAATTAGTTAAATGGAAAACTTGTTAACTAGCACGAAATCCTTCAAGCAAGGAATAAAACAAAATTGAAATTCACATGATAATCATCACTCTAACCAATAAAGCATAACTCATGAGAAACAAAACTGAGCAATAGATATGAGTGTACAAATAATATGTGAAGATCATAATCATGAAAAATATTTCATTGAGCTCAATTATTCATAATTCTATCAAAAACATGAAAAATCATATAAAACTCCTTATTTAATCTTCAAGGCATATGTATGTCTAATACAAGCTAAAATATACATACATATCCAAAACTCAACGAGTCCACTAAATGTATATTCATGAAGGCACGTGGCTCAAAAAGATGTATATGTATAAGATTAGTTTGACTAGATAGACATATACATGAAGTTAAATATTGACACAAAAACATCAAAACATGAAAATCTAAATCTTTACATTAAATCAATTTTCATTTCAAGGTATATGTATGTATTGTCAACACACTAAGTATACATACATATCCCTAAACACAAATGAGTCCAAATATAGATTTGCATGAAAAGCAAATGACTCAAGGGGTATACATGTATATCTTAAAGTTTGGCAATACAAACATATACATGAAGTGAAACACACAATCATAAAACAAATCCAAAAATGGAATACAAGTTTGAAATGTATGAATCATCAAAACTAGACTATACTAGCACATCTAATGGGTTCAAATAAGCATTCAATCCCAAACATATATAGATTTGTTTGTGGCCCATTCTATGTACAAGTATATAACTAGTCTTAATGAAACTAACACTTAAACATATATTCAAAACATTAAGCATCAAAACAAATATAAAAGTCATCATGATAAAACTAAAACATGATTACTATGTAAATTCACATGTATTAGATTCATGATGTACATTATAGCTTAAACAAAAGTGAGAACACTAAATATGGGTTCATATAAGCATATGTGTCTCAAATACTATACATGTATGTCAAGGATCTAATAAATATGGAATGAACATACTAATCCATAGACATCAAAAACATGCTATAAACATTAAAACATGGAAAGCATGTAAACAATAAATGGGAGTAAAGGATTGTTACCAAAACCGAAGAAGCAACTCTCCTTGTCTCCAAAACATGGTGGTCATCTCCACCAAATCTTCCCTTGAAAGTGATGCATCCAATTTGATTTCCATGAAGTACGGAACGCATCCACTCCAAGGTGCTAACACTCTCACGTCATGTGAGAGCCCACACCTACATCAAAAATAATAGGAGGGGTGGTCTTTGGTACCCACATCTTATTGGGTCCATGGGGGTTAGTCCCTTCCCTAACCCAAACAAATTTCTTTGCTAAATTTGAAACATTTAATCTATCATAACAAAATTTAGCAAGATGGCCCTTACGACCACAATGTGTACAAGTGTACACATGAGCATACATGGTGTGATGGTGTCCGTGAGGAGCATGTGTATGCCGTGGAGGGTGTGCATGCATAGAAGATGGAACTTGTTTCTTTTGAACCAAGGATTCCAAGCGTGTATGGTTCTTAGCACATTGGCTCATAGTGGAGCCCAAACAATCCATTTTCTTCTTTAACAAATTTATATCATTTTCGAGCATAGAAGAAGTGGAACATGTAATGGGTGATTTAGGTGAAACTACCCTACCATGGCAAACATGAGAATCAATCTTATTTTGCAAAACAATATTTTTCTTTAAACATGCATCCAAATCTTTAGAAATTGAAGCAATCTTAATTTTCAAAGAATCATTTTCTTTTAAAACAAAATCAACTTTTGAAGATAAGTTTTCATTTTTCTTCAAAAGAACATGGCAATCATTTTTATTTTTCAAAAAGTTATTTTCTTTAAGTGCAAGATCAAGTTGAGATTTTAATGAATCCCTTTCATTATAGACCTCAACCTTCTCTTGCAAAACATTGGTAAGTCTAGCATGCAAACTCTTATTTTCTTGTTCAATTCCTAGACTCTTCTTTTTCAACAAATTATATTTTTCTATCAATTTTTCACAAACAATGGAAAGTTCTTCATTCAAAGCATGAGGATCAACATAATCATTTGAAGAACTGGCACAATCATTACTATCTAGTTGAGATTCCGAATGTACCTCAAGGGAGTCATTCCCTTGGACCATGTAGCATATAGAGTTGGATTCTCCACTAGATTCCTCTTCTTGGATTTGGACTTGAAGCTTGGAGGTGGTGGTTGTAGTCAACTTGTTCCACACTGCAAAAGCGGAATCAAGATTAGAAACACACATAAGATAATCTTTAGGTAATGTGCTTCTAATAGCCTCTAGGGCTTGTGCATTGGCCCCTATATGATTACCATCACCAAGATAACATCTCTTGGTGGCGGCAAGGAAGACATGCAAACCTAGGGTCTTTAGGTACATGGACATCCTATACTTCCAAACATCAATGTTGGAAGGGTCAAAGCTAGGTGGGGTCATGAAGTCCATGGTATAAACTAAATATGTGCAAACAATCAAATGCAAATGTAGATTAGCAAGCAAATGGATCACTCCTAGGATGTTAAGCCTAAGTATCAGGAGCACTTGCTCTGATACCAATTGAAAAACACCTAGAGGGGGGGTGAATAGGTGTAATTGCTAATCTAAGAAACTCAATGCAAACTAAGTGCGCTAAATGCGGAAGCTAATGCAAATTATGCACAAACTAATACAATACAACAAGTGTAGCCGAATTCCCCTTGCGAGGCTCTGGACTAACTCCCCTTGATTCCCCTTGAAATGGGTTGAGGCGCTATGTGAAGCTCTTGTTGGATGAGTATAAGTTAGGCACACACACAAGCAATCCAAGCAATATGAAATACACACAATCAAGCCAAGTATATAAGAATGAATTGCAATATAAAAGATGCAAGGCAACACAAGCAATGTATAAGATATGAATGAATCAATGCTCAACACAAGCAAGTATGATATGATGATGAGTATGATGCTTTGCACAATAATAAGAGAGAGAGTTAGAGAGACAATGGATCAAAACGCAAACACCAAGATTTGTTTCGAGGTTCGAGCACCTTGCTCTACATCCCCGCCTACACCACCGTGTAGGATTTCCACTATCTCAACTCCCACCGAGGGAACCTCTACCGAAGAGGATTTCTTACAACTCTAGGAGTACCTAACTCCTCTCTCAATACAACCTCCACCGAGGCCAACAACAACCAACAACAACACCTCTACCAAAGAGGCTCACAACCAATCTCAATCACCTCACACTTGAGGGATACAAACCAATCACCCGATCACCTCTACCTAAGAGGGATACAACAAGAATAAGGGTGTACAACTTAGAGGTTACAAACAACAACCTCAAAACTCTCTCTTTCTTTTTCCACAAAAAACAAGATCCTAATAGTTTAGGATAGAAGATATGGCTCAAGTGTGGAAACTAAGTGTTTTTGGAAACAAGCAACAAAGAAAAATCTTTGGGAAAATACTTGCAATATGATAGAATTGAAGATCTAAGCAAAAATCCCAAAAACCTATTTTTCTTTGATTTTCCAAAAACCCAAAAACAAATAAGATGAAATCTTTTTGGCTTAAAACCCTTTCAAAAACTCTTTTAAACACTAGAGAAAGTCTGGAATTTTTAGTTCTAAAAATCTTAGCCAAAACAATGGAGAAATGGGGTATATATAGCCCCTAGGAAAAACTAGCCGTTAGGCTGATGTGGTAGCCTGACAGACTGCCGGTCGACCGGTCCGGTCGACCGCCAACGATCAAAAATGTGACCGTTGGGCAATAGCGGTCGACCGGCCCGGTCGACCGAAACATCCTGAGAGCAGAACTCTCATCTCGGTCGACCGGCCCGGTCGACCGTCCCAGAGACTCCAAAACGTGCACAGACTTGTGCACATCGGTCGACCGTCCCGGTCGACCGGCCTATGGTGCGGTCGACCGGTCCGGTCGACCGACTTGGCCTGTCAGCCAGTCCTCAGTTCTGCACAGATACGGGATTTGAAAATAGGTCTTTTCACTCAATAAAAATCCCATAAAATCACAGTAAATCTAAAAATAGTTTTAATCACAATAAAAACTATTTTTCTAAAAATATATTTTTCTAAAACTTGTTTTATCATTTTACTTTGATAACCAAACTTGTGATAAAAATTTCAAGACATATATCAATCATATCAATTCATTTTTGTGTCTTGCCAATTTTATCAAAAACAAAACTTGTATTTTATCAAACTAGAATTTTCCAAAACATGAATAGGATAGTCAAATAAGTTTGTTTAAAAAATTAAGCATGCATGTATAGAATGAAGCAACTATACATATATCAATTTAAACTTGTTTTGATAAACTATTCATGAAAACCAAAACTCAATCATAAAACGTGTGTGATTTGTGCACTTGAGCATATCAACTAAACTAAGCTTTACAAATATGGATCTAAAACACAAACTCTAAACTAGATACCTAAGTCTTCTTGACGATCTTCATCTTCAAGTAGACTTGCTCCAAAACTCCGTGATTCTCCAAGTGCAAAGGTATGATCTTTAAGCTTTGGCACCGGAATCACCATGAATAGCTTCTAAACTCCTTGTTGAAGCTAATCACCAACTAATATCCTGTTAATGATCTGAAACTTAGAAACACAAGAATATTAGTAAACATAACTACATGAGTTGATCATCATCAAAACTAGAGTGGAAGGCCATTGGGCCAACAATATCTTCGTATTGCAAGCAACCAAGTTTAAGTAGAAGTCCATCTCTGTTTTAGGATGAGGATCCATCTTATCCTTTTTCTCCTCCTCTTTAACAATTAGGAATTCTATTTATCCTTCCTCTTCCTCCCCTAGATTTTAAATTAATAATTTAAAATTCAAGTTTAGATTAGGTTAGATAAGATAGAAGCTTCTAAATTACTAAAATTAATTATGCATGTGGCCTTGTAGTATTCTTGAGCTTTTGGGCTTCACTTGTGCTGTATTTCTTTATTTTTTTAATTACTCAAGGCCTGCACAACATTAAACAATAAAACATTAGCAGTAGTGCTTAATGAAAGAATGAGTAGGAAAATATGATGATAAATATGCATTTTTAACTACCTATCAATAACTCTCTATTTTTGGTCAAATATTATAGGCAAGGATACGACCAATTAAACGAGGAATAAGTTTCAATTTATTGTTAATCATTGGTAATTCTTGACCTGGAAGAAAGATATTTGATAAGACCTCATTATCATTCATATCAATATTGTTAAGAGATAGGCCGTGATACGGAATAGAAAGAATACGACCTAAAGATTTTGGAGATAACTTGATATTTACACCTTTAACCAGAGAATAGATATAAACATTATCATCATTGTCTTCATAGGTTAAATTTGTATAAAACAGGTAGATCAAGAAGGGATAATATTCTTGCCTAGATTCAGTAGAAAATATAGTATAAAGACCTGAATTTTGAAGAGAAGAGACAATATCATAGTCATGAAAGTCTTCATACTTAACAAATCTACCAGCAAGATTTCTAACTGAGAAATTCTTAAGTAGTCATCTTCTAGGGTAGGATTTTTAAGAAAAATCCTAAAATCTGTTTATGAGGAAGAGAATAAAGGTGTAAACTTAGATTTTTTAGATCTAGACATAATAAGAACTGAAATTAAGGTTGATAAAGTAGGAATTGAAAGTATAAGACAGAGATTGGAACGAATTTTATGAAAAAATTGAAGGAAGAAGGAAGTGGGTTCTCTGCTGCTGTAGTCGACTGCTGCTTACGGCTGGAGAGAGGAACCGAGTAAAGATAGGGGTTTTTATGAGGAGGAAGGGTAAAATTGAGAAGTAAATAAAAGATCAATGGTTAGGATTGAAAATAGGTAGAGATCGGATCCAAATTTTATGAAATAGGTCGGGTTCGAACACAAAAATCCAATAACAGAACACAGATTTTTACAGGGTTAGTCGACTTGGGTCCAATATTAGCCGATTAATCCTCCTATTAGTCGACTAATTGGTCGCTATAGTCGACTAACTATGAATAACTAAAAAGCACCATGTTTCTGTTTGATACAATTAGTCGACTGGACAATCTGTTAAGTCGACTAGTGACTTTATAAGTCGACTAGTAGACTTTAGTAAGTCGATTAATAAGTGAAAAAATGCATGAAACAAATTTGAAAAAATATTTAAATATCGAAAATATTGCATATACCCAAATCTCTTCGAAATCTCATAAAAATATTTTCTTTTAGAGGTTTTGTAAAAATATCTGCAATTTGATTATCAGTTGATATAAAATTTAGTGAAAGATCACCTTTTAAAGCATGATCACGTAAAAAATGATGTCTAATATCAATATGCTTAGTACGTGAAGGATGAATTAGATTTTTAGATAAGTTAATAGTACAAGTATTATCACACATAATAGGTGAATTTGTGATAGACATACTATAATCAAATAAGATTTATTTCATCCATAAAATTTGAGCACATGCAACACTAGCAGCGATATATTTTGTTTCATTGTTGATAATGATACAGAATTATACTTTTTACTAAACCATGATACTAGTGAATATCGCAAAAAGTGAATAGGACCACTAGTACTCTTCCGATCTGATTTACATCCAGCAAAATCAGTATCACTATATGATAGT
Source organism: Agave tequilana (assembly GCA_038442645.1). Lineage (NCBI taxonomy): Eukaryota > Viridiplantae > Streptophyta > Magnoliopsida > Asparagales > Asparagaceae > Agave > Agave tequilana. The sequence continues at coordinate 48,664 of JAVJIF010018502.1, forward strand.
AAATCAAATGTGCTTGATGTCGGATAAAATAATCCAAAGTTGATTGTGTTATTAATATATTGAAGACTCCTTTTCACTACTTTAAGATGTGATTTCTTAGGTTTTGATTATATCTAACACATAAGCAAACACTGAACATAATATCAGGTCTACTTGAAGTAATATATAATAATGAACTAATCATACCTCGATATAGTTTTTAATCAACATTCTTATCATTTTCATCTTTACCTAGGAATGTAGCAGTACTCATGGGAGTGTTTTATGACCAGAATTTTTCATACCAAATCTTTTAAGAAGTTCCTTTGCATACTTGCACCGGAAAATGATTCCATCATTCATTTGCTTTATTTGCAGACCGAGAAAGTAAGTAAGTTCACCCATGTGGCTCATCTCGAATTCACTCTGTATAGTCTCAGAAAATTCTTGACAAAGATTATCATTAGTAGATTCAAATAAAATATCATCAACATATATTTGAATAATTAAGATATCTTCATAAACATGTATAATAAAAAGAGTTATATTTGCTCTTCCAATCTTAAAATCAGAATTTAAAAAAAAATTTTAATCTATCATACCAAGCGCATGTTGCTTGTTTTAAACCATATAAAGCTTTCTTAAGTTTGAAAACATGGTTTGAAAATTTTTCATGTTCAAAAACCTGGAGATTGTTCAACATAAATAGTTTCTTTAATAAAACCATTTAAAAAAGCACTTTTAACATCTATTTAATAAAATTTGAAATTCATAACACAAGCAAAAGCAAGTAAAATATGAATGGATTCAAGTCTAGTTACTGACCCATAAGTTTCATCAAAATCAATACATTCTTCTTAATTATATCCTTGTGCAACAAACCTTACTTTGTTCTTAATAATTTGACCTGATTCATTAATTATATCCTTGTGCAACAAACCTTACTTTGTTCTTAATAATTTGACCTGATTCATCAATTTTGTTCTTAAATACTCATCTGGTACCGATGACTGAATGATCAGTAGGACGTTGTACAAGATCCCTAGCATCTTTTTGAAATCACACCTAGAGGGGGGGTGAATAGGTGTAATGCTAATCAATATACAAATGATGCACAAAATAAAAATGAGATGATGCAACGATCACTCAAAGAAAGATTAGAAGTCGTATACCCCGTGAAGGGTTCTGAACTTCTTCCTCGTGATTCCTCTAAATAAGAATTTGAGGTGCGCAATGCAATCTTATTGTAAGAGTATAGATCGACAATATAAGAATGAATGAATAGAAAGTAAAAGATACAAGTAAACCAATTGCAAACACAGAGATTTGTTTCGAGGTTCGAGCACCCAGCTCTACGTCCCCACCTTCACCCAGAAGGATTTTTGATCTACTAGAATTTTCACAAAGGATTACAATCACTACGGAGTACCTATCTCCTCATTCACACTCCTCTTGTCCAGAGGTAGTATAGCCACAAGTACAATAATCACTTGGTGATCAAAAGATCACAAACTCTCTTTTGAAAAATTTTTCTTTACAAAACTCTAGAGAATAATATGTAGGATTGAAGCTCAAGGTTTGTAAGTGAAAATAAAACAAAGTAGAAGAGAGATTTGATTCAAAAACTTCAGAAATAAAATAGAGATTAGAGCACAAAAGACTGAGAGTAAAACACTTCTTTCAAGAATACTCAAACTTTAAAAACTTTGTAATAGTTGTTATGATTCACTTCAATCCCAACCACCCCTATATATAGGATTTAGGTAGGGATTAAAGGGTAAACTTCTATCTGGACTAAGCAGGTATAATTTGACCAAAATCCAGCCTATTCACATTTTAAGATAAAAATCACGTTTTAGAACAGGTTTAAAAAACTAGCCGTTTGGCAAGAAATACAGAGCACGGTAGATCGGCCGGTCGACCGGTTTTCAAATATTATGACCGTTGGCTGACTCCGGTCGATTGGCCCAAACTGAGAGTTTGGGTCTGTCAGTCGGTTGATTAGTCTCTAATTTTGCATAATTTTCATCACATTCTCACATTTATTTGATAAAAAATTCTGCTAATAATACCTTGCTTGCTTGATTCTAGATCCATGGTGTGCCAATGAAGAAGAAGACCTAAATCACCATTTAATTAGTGATTAAAGTCCTACCAATTAGCCATTGACTTTAGAGTGGAGATTTCATCATTCCAGGGCGTCAAATCGGAAATCCAGGGATACTGAAGGTCAGAAGACAGACTGGGCGACGCGCCACCCAAAACTGGGCGCGCGCCGCCCTGACTTGGCCGCGGAAATGCGGCCCAAGCCGTGTTTCTGCGGCCAAGTTGGCGCGCGCGCTTGGGTTTTGGGCCAGGTGCTTCCCACGTGGCCCCCTTTCTCCTGGTGCCTATAAATATCCCCCCTGGGGTCTTCAGTGCAAGCAGATCCAGAGTTTAGAGCAAATTTGTAGTTTTATGTTTAGTTTGTAGTTGTTGTTGTTGTTGTTCTTCTTCTAGTGCTAGCTTTAGCCATTAGAGTGAAAGAGAGAGTGTGTGTACAAGTTGTATTGGAAGGTGACAAGATAATACAAGTAATTACTTCTCTTTCTTCTTTCCATTTACTAGTTGTTTTCATTTGCTTTCATTTGCTTTTACATTCTTGCTTTAGTGTAACTTCTTCTCTTTATCTCTTTTCTTTTGTTGTTCTTTTCTTCACCATGTGTAACTAACTCCTCCATTGCATGGCTAACTAACTACTAACCCACTAATCTTTAACTACTTGATTGATATCCTGCATGAGTCAATAGTGTCAAACAAGCATTGTGCAAACAAGAGTTATGGCATCTTAAGACGAGAGTTCTAACTCTAACTTACCTACAAGTATTTACCTTCTTATATTTCATACTTAAATGGTTTTTTTGATGATCTATGAGCTTTGTACTTTGCTTATTATTGTAAGTTAGAGACTTTCCTTTTAACTTTGCCGATACCATTAGTGCACTCGTGTCTTCCCGTATTCTTGCCTTCTAATGGATCTTGATATGGGAATGTCCGAGTTTTTGCCGTGTAAAGTAAAGTTATAGGAAGAACTTTCACTCGATTTTCACGTGAATAGTTCCATTGCATAAGGGGTAAGCTTGTCTATGATCCATCGTGAGGCACATCTTCAAGAAGTTAGGGATTAGTGGGAGAAATTAGTAGAAAGTTAGCTATGCGTTTTTACCATTAAGAAAAACCCACTTTTACAAACCACTAAAACATTTTCCAACAATTCTTGAAACAACTTGTTTTCACTTTTCAATTCTTTATTTGGAAACAAAGAACATTCTCTTTTCTTGAACATAAAAGCCGCATCAAGCTTCCATCACTCTCCCTCCTTGTGGATACGACCCGTATAGCCACTTCGCTACTACGGAAGAATCGCAAAAGCAGTAACTTCGACCCACTCCCTTTCTACTTTTCTTGTGCTTGCTTTTTGCTGATCATCGGTCGACTGCTCGGTCGACCGGGGAACGTGCACACATGCACACCCCATAGGTCAAGACTGCGGTCGACCGCGCGGTCGACCGTTCTGACCTGTAACAGAGCCAGTCGACCACAACAGGTCATAAGCAGAAAATAAGTTAGAAATTTGATTTGAAGATATGTTATTTTCAAAGGGATTTTTGTAAAGACTTTGTAAAATACTATAAGCTAAGTATGCATATACTGAAATAGGACTTAAAGTATTTTATCAAGAGTCAAAAATAATCTTTTGAAAACACGTGCAATTTTGTATGTGTAGGGTATTTGAGCTTCAATACTATATACTATTTTTTAACAAATTAATGACACAATGATCCACAGGTAGGCGTCTTTGAACCGCGTTGCTGAGCATAGAATGATCTAGAGTCTCTTATCTTATGAGTGAGTCCTCTTGAGCCATCAACCTTGTAACAAACCTGAAATACATACTAGAACCTCTATTAGTACCAAATAGCTTTTATATGATTTGTTATCATCAAAACGCATAAACTGGAGAGTGTAACCTTTGGGCCAACAATCTCCCCTCTTTGATGATGACAAAACATATATGCTATAACACAAGATATGGAAGAGAGGCAAAAACTCTCTCTCAAATAATGCTATACTAAACAAGTATACTATACTAAAATATGAAACCATAATGAAAGAATAAATATGAAAACATATTCTTTGAAATAAAACAAACTTATTATTTGAGAACAAAACATAAACACACATATAATGACAAACATATTTCTCCCCCCTTTTGTCATACATCAAAAAGGGATATATTAGTATGAAAACTCTTTAGTCAATAACACAAACATTGAGTTCACCACATATAAAGAAAAATCTATTGAAATCAATTGGTTTAGTGAAAATATCAGCAAGTTGAAAATCAGTAGAAACATAATCAATATCAATATCACCTTTCTCAAAATCATCTCTAAGAAAGTGATATCTAATCTCTATGTACTTGGTCTTATTATGTTGACTTGCATTCTTAGTCATATGAATTGTACTAGTATTATTACAAAATATTTTAATATGGTCTTAATGCAAATCATAATCAAGGAGGGTATGTTTCATCCAGAGGACTTGAGTACAACATGCCCCAACCGCAACATACTCCGCCTCGGCGGTTGAGAGGGCTACCGAATTTTGTTTCTTGGAAGACCATGAAACAAGACAAATACCGAGAAATTGACATATTTCACTAGTACTCTTCCTATCCACTCTATAATCCGTATAGTCGGCATCCGAAAAACTCGTCATTGAGAATTGTCTGGCCTTCAGATACTAAAGACCCATTCCAACAGTGCCCTTAAGGTATCAAATAATGCATTTTACTGCAATCAAGTGGGATTTGTTTAGGACAAGATTGGAATCTAGCACAAAGACACACACTAAACATAATATCTGGCCTACTAGCCGTTAAATACAACAAACTACTAATCATGCTTCTATATAATTTTATGTCTACACTCTTACCTTGGTCATCCTTGTTAAGCTTGATAGTGGTAGCCATGGGAGTGTTGCAAGTTTTTGAGTCTTCAAGTTCAAATTTCTTGGTGAGTTCCTTAGTGTACTTAACTTGACTTATGAAGATCCCATTACTCCTTTGCTTGATCTTGAGTCCAAGAAAATAGTTCAATTCACCCATCATAGACATCTCAAATTCATGCTGCATACATGATTCAAATTCCTTACAAAGTAATTCATTAGTAGAACCAAAGATTATATCATCAACATATATTTGTACAATAAGAATGTCACTACCAATATGTTTAGTAAATAATGTGGTGTCTACTTACCCTTAACAAAATCATTTGATAGAAGAAAGGTAGAAAGTCTTTCATACCAAGATCTTGGAGATTGTTTTAAACCATACATGTCTTATCTAGTTTGAAAACAAAATTTGGATGTATATGATCAACAAAACTGGGGTTGTTCAACATATACTTCCTCTTCAATAAAACCATTTAAAAATGCACTTTTTACATCCATTTGAAAAAGTTTGAAATTTTTATAGGATACATAAGCTAGTGGATCCGTATGGCTTCTAATCGTGCTATGGGTGCAAAGGTCTCATCAAAGTCGATTCCTTCAACTTGGGTGTAATATTGGGCCATTAACCTAACTTTATTCCTAACAATATTTTCTGACTCATCCAACTTATTCTTAAAAATCCACTTAGTACCAATAATTGGTCTATCATGGAGTCTATGAACAAGATGTCAAACTTGATTGCACTCAAATTGATTTAGCTCTTCTTGCATATCAAGCAACCAATATGAGTCACCCTCGGCTTCGAGAATGATTTTGGGTTCAATATGAGATATGAATGCATAATGCCCACACAAATCATGGAGTTTGGAGTGAGTGGTTACACCCTTTGATACATCACCTATGATGAGATCTTTGGGATGATTTGTAGCATATCTCCAATCTTTAAGAAGTGGTTGTGATGGTTCCACTTTATCCTTTTAAACTTCACCATTTAGTTCTTGCTTGTCTTCTTGGATGGGTGAGTCCTTTAAGGATATTTTCTTCATATCTTCACCTAAAGAATCAATCTTACAACATTCTTAATAAATGTATTAGATTCCTCAAATTTAACATGCATAGATTCTTCAATTGTAAAGATGATTTATTGAACACTCTATATGCTTTGATTGTATTAGAATAGCCAACGAAAATTGCTTCAAAAGCCTTAGCATCAAATTTGCCCAAATTATCTTTGGTGTTTAAAACAAAACATTTGCATCTAAAAACTTTAAAATACGAAACTTTTGGTTTTTCTCAAATGATAGATTTCAAAGGAAGTTTTGGAAGTATTTTTACAAAAGTAATTCGATTCGATATATAGCATGCAATGCTTACGGCCTCAGCCCATAAGTATTGAGGGCGCCCGTATTCACTTATCATGGTCCTAGTCATTTCTTGAAGAGTTCTATTCTTCCGTTCAACGACTCCATTTTGTTGTGGAGTTCTAGGACATAACATTTCATGCTTCATTCCATTATCATCGCAATAAGTCATAAAGAATTGGTTGACAAACTCACCACTTCTATCATTTTTATGCATAAAATTGAAAATCTTTTTCTTTTTCAACCTTTTTCAAAAAATCTTAAAATGCGAAAAAGTTTGATCTTTATGCTCCAAAAAGAAAATTCATGTGAAACGAGAGAAATCATCGATTAAAACCAAAACATATCTATTTTCATTTAAACTTTTGGTTTTAGTTGATCCAAATAGATCCATATGGATCAATTCTAATGGCGTAGATGTCATGATATCCTTGATTGTTTTGAAAGAGGACTTGGTTTGTTTCCCAAGTTGGCACGCACCACAAATGCGGTCCTTCTCAAACTTCAAATGAGGAATACCCTTCAACGATTCCTTAGAATTGATTCTAGAAAGATGATCAAAAGAATCATGGCCTAATCTTCTATGCCATAACCATGAATTCTCATCAAAAGCATTTAAACATTTTGTAGTGCAATCCAAATTAAGCATATCAATAATGTAGACATTATTTTCACGAAATCCAGTAAGAATACATTCATTGGATTTACAATCATAAATATTGCAAGAAGATTCATCAAAATAACTTTGGAACCACGATCACATAGTTGACTAATACTAAGTAAATTATGTTTAAGCCATCAACAAGAACTACATTTTCAATTGAAAGAGATGTACTAATCTTGATGTTACCTATACCGATGATGGTGCCCTTAGAGTTATCTCCAAAAGTGAAGGTGCCACCTTCAACATACCTCGATAGGATTGCAAAAATGTTGATATCCCATGTCATATGCCTTGAGCAACCACTATCAAGGTACCACCGCTCTCTTCGTCTTGGAGTCTTGGTGTGTACCTATATCAAATAATTGAATGGTTGGTTTTGGTACCCATATTTTCTTGGGTCCTAATACGTTAGTGTTTCGAACCCAAATATGATTATTCATTCTATTTATATGATCATAACAAAATTTGGCTAAATGACCATTTCGGCCACAATAAGTACATTTATAAATTCTCCCATATTTAAAAGCATATGAGCATGTGGTTTATGAACATGTGATTTGTGAACATGTGATGTTTTAGCATGATTGACATGTGATGTGTTGGCATGATGAACATGTGAAGTTTTAGCATGTGATGGTTTATCATGTAGAACATGTGAAGTATGCATGTGTTTCTTTGACAACATTTCTTCTAGTTTAGTATTGTTAAATGCACATTCTTTTAAAACATTTCCCAAATCATTTATTTTAGTTTTTAATATAGAAATCTCAATTTCATCAATTTTAGGATATTTAATTTTGTATGTTACTATATATGTATCAAAATCTCTTTGTATTGAAATAATAGTGGAAGATAATTCATCCTTTTCTTTTGTAAGAATAGCAATTTAGTTGTTAAGCATTTCATTTTTTTTTTCAATTTTAAGCAATCTTTTTCTTAGAATCATAACTTTCTAAAGTTCAATGAAAACTTGTAATAACTCTTTTTTGCTTATTTCAATGTCATCATAAGATGGTTCGGAAGTTACCTTAGGTGTGTTTGCCATGAAACACATGTTAGCCGTGTCAACTTCATCTTCGGATTCACTTTCCGAATCCCAATTGGCTTTGAACGCCTTCTTTACAAACGGCTTCTTTTGCTTCATGGAGAAAGATATCTTGTTCTTAAATCTGGACATTTGGCCATGATGTGTCCAGGTTTCCGATAGTTATAGCATGTGTTCTTCTCCTCCTCCTTCCCTTCCCATCCCCTTCTATGGTTGAGCTTTTTCTTGTGGTACATTCTTTTTACATTTCTCATAAGAAGAGATAGCTTTTCATCTTCTTCTTCATTTTCTTCATCGTCGAAGATGGTGGAGGTAGACTTGAAAACAATAGGTTTTTTCTTTTAAGGCGACATTTCTTCTCTAGCCTTTTTCTCCATCTCATGAGTCTTAAGGTTACCAATAAGACTGATGAGCTCCATCTCGTCTTTGTCGTTCAATTCCTTCAAGGTGATAGCTTTGATTTCTTATGATGAAGGGAGTGCACGAATCACCTTACGCACCTTTTGTCGTTGTTGATTTCATCACCTAGCGAAGTAAGAGCATTTGTGATTTTAGTAAACTTAGTAATCATATCATCAATAGATTCATTTTCTTGCATTTTAAAACTTTCATATTGGGAACACAAGAGATCAATTTTAGCTCTCTTAACTTGTGATGTTCCCTCATGAGTAACCAATAAGTGTTGCCAAATCTCATAGGCGGATTTGCAATGGATAACCCGTGTTAAGTCATCCTAATTTAATGCTAAAAGCAAGGCATTTTGAGCCTTCGAATTTGCATCAACTTCCTTGGAGGTAAGATCAGACCAAGTGTCCTCCTCACCTACGGGTGCACTATAGGGCTTGGTCAAAGACTTAGCAACTCGGCTACTTAGAGATTGCAAAAATATGTTCATCCTAACTTTTCATATGGGAAAGTTGAGTCCATCAAATTTGGGAGAAGTCTTAATGTTATCGGCCATCTTTACTAGTGGATGAATGAAGATATGAAAATAATGGTTAGCAACTTATAGGATCTCTCTAAGGTTGTAAAGCTAAAAATTAGAGTCCTAACTCTGATACTAATTGAAATCAAACGTAGAGGGGGGTGAATAGGTGTAATGCTAATCAATATACAAATGATGCACAAATTAAAAATGAGATGATGCAACGATCACTCAAAGTAAGATTAGAAGCCGTATACCCGTGAAGGGCTCTGAACTTCTTCCTCCTGATTCCTCTAAATAAGAGTTTGAGGTGCGCAATGCAATCTTGTTGTAAGAGTATAGATCGACAATATAAGAATGAATGAATAGAAAGTAAAAGATACAAGTAAACCAATCGCAAACACAGGGATTTGTTTCGAGGTTCGAGCACCCAGCTCTACGTCCCCGCCTTCACCCAGAAGAATTTCTGATCTACTAAAATTTTCACAAAGGATTACAATCAATAGGGAGTACCCAACTCTTCAATCACAGTCCACTAGTCCAGATGTAGTATAGCCACAAGTACAATAATCACTTGGTGATCAAAAGACCACAAACTCTCTTTGAAAATTTTTTGTTTACAAAACCCTAGAGAATAATATGTAGGATTGAAGCTCAAGGTTTGTAAGTGAAAATAAAACAAAGTAGAAGAGAGATTTGATTCAAAAACTTCAGAAATAAAATAGAGATTAGAGCACAAAAGACTGAGAGAAAAACACTTCTTTCAAGAATACTCAAACTTTGAAAACTTTATAATAGTTGTTGAATTCACTTCAACCCCAACCACCCTTACATATAGGACTTAGGTAGGGATTAAAGGGTAAACTTCTATCTGGACTAAGAAGGTATAATTTGACCAAAATCCATCCTAATCTACATTTTAAGATAAAAATCACGTTTTAAAATAGGTTTAAAAAACTAGCCGTTTGGCCAGAAATGGGGAGCACGGTCAATCGGTTTTCAAATGTTATGACCGTTGCTGACTCCGATCGACCGGCCCAAACTAAGAGTTTGGGTCTGTCAGTCGGTCAACCGCTCGGTCGACTGTAATGGGGTCCGGTCGACCGCTCGGTCGACTGGGGAACGTGCACACATGCACACCCCATAGGTCAGGACTGCGGTCGACCGCGCGGTCGATCGTCTGACCTGTAACAGAGCCGGTTGACCGCAACAGGTCATAAGCAAAAAACAAGTTAGAAATTTGATTTGAAGATATGTTATTTTCAAAGGGATTTTTATAAAGGCTTTGTAAAATACAATAAGCTAAGTATGCATATACTGAATAGGACTTAAAGTATTTTATCAAGAGTCAAAAATAATCTTTTGAAAGCACGTACAGTTTTGTGTGTGTAAGATATTTGAGCTTCAATACTATATACTATTCTTTAACAAACTAATGACACAACGATCCACAGGTAGGCGTCTCTGAACCGCGTTGCTGAGCATAGAATGAGCTAGAGTCTCTTATCCTATGAGTAAGTCCTCTTGAGCCATCAACCTTGTAACAGACCTGAAATACATACTAGAACCTCTATTAGTACCAAATAACTTTTATATGGTTTGTTATCATCAAAACGCATAAACTGGAGAGTGTAACCTTTGGGATAACACTTTTCTGACAAATTGATTCAACTCTTCTTGTATTGCAATAGTCCAAAAATTATCTGCATATGCTTCTTTGATATTCTTCGATTCAATGAGTGATATGAAAGCAATTTGTATCATGTAGTTCAACTTGGATCTAGTCTGAATGCCTTGAGTTAAATCTCCAATAGCCAAATCATGTGGATGATTCCTTACTTCAATATATACTTTAGGTAACTCAGTAAGAGCCTCATCAACATTAGAAATGTTAGTATTATCAGAAAATATAATAGTATTATCAATAGGAGTATCTATGATTTCATCATCATCATGTGAAGAAGTATTAGAAATAAACTTAGTCAAAGATTCATCAAATTTAACATGCAATGATTCTTCAATAGTAAATATTTTTTTGTTAAACATTCTATATGATTTACGTTGAGTAGAATATCCAACAAAATACCTTCATTGCATCTAACATCAAACTTATCTAAAGCATCTCTTGTATTTAATATAAAACTTATCTAAAACATTTACATCCAAAAAATCTTGAAATATGAAACTTTTGAAATTCTGTTATAAAACAAGTCATAAGATGTTTTGTTTAAAATAGATCGAATAAGCACACGATTTAAAACATAACATGCAATAGCAACAGCTTCAGCCCAAAAATATTTTGGTAAATGACTGTTCATAAGTATAATTCTAGCACATTCTTGTAAAGTCCTATTCTTTCTCTCCACAACACCATTTTGAGGAGATGCTCTAGGAAATACAAAGTTATGTGTTATACCATACTTATCATAGAAATTTGTAAAAGATTCATTTTCAAATTCTCCTCCATGATCACTTTGAATAGTGACTATGTTTAGAGACTTTTGATTTTGAATTCTTTTACAAAAACTTGAAAACTCAGTAAAAGCATCATTTTTAGTCTTTAGAAAAATTACTAATGAAAAACGTGAATAATCATCAACAATAACATAAACATACCTATTTTGTTTAAAGAAGCAACACGAGTAGGACCAAATAAATCCAAATGCAACAGTTATAAAGGTCTATTAGTAGAAATTAAATCTTTAGATTTAAAAGATGATTTAACTTGTTTTCCTAATTGACAAGAATCACAAAAATAATCCTTTTAAAAGCTATTTTGGAAGGCCTTTAACTAAATCAAATATAGAAATCTTAGAAATTGTTTTCATATTTAAATGACCACATCTTTTATGCCATAAAAAATAATCATTATTAGAAGCAAGTAAACATAAGTTATCACTTGATGATATATAAGTTATTGATAACTCATAAATATTATTATTACGAGAAACTTTAAATAGAATATCTTTCATGTTGGTATCATATATAAGACATGCATCTTTTTCAAAAATAATTTTATAACCCTTATCACATAACTGACTAATACTTAATAGATTATATTTAAACCTCTTACCAAAGGAAAATTTTCAATAAGGGGTTTCGAAATGTTACCAACCATGCCAATACCAATAACCGTTGCTTTGTTATTGTTCGCGATTCGAAATTCATGAAAAACTCCATCGTTATTGAATCGCGTACAAGTTATAAAACCTAAACTTACTAAAATCTTTTTGGCAAAGTGTGTAGTGGTAAGTATAGGATCGAATCCACAGAGACTTGTTCTTGAAATTTTAGTTATTAAAAATCTCACTTTTATCTTATTCTAGTTGAGAAATCCCTATGAAGGTTGGAATTTTGTTTTTTAAAAAATAAATAAATAATAAAGATCTTGAAGAAGAAAGCTAAAGAAAATAAAAATATGAAGAAAGCAAAAGAAGAAAGAAATACTAACCTTTTTGTGAAGATTTGAATACCCAAAATAAGAAAAAAAGAAATTAAAAGATTGGTACGAAGGGAAAAGGAAGATGAACTAGTGAACTTATTTCTTATCGTCGCCTTGTTGTCTCTCTCCTCCAAGCGATGCTGAAACAAAAGAAGCTAATAAAAGAAAAGAGATGACTTCATGGAATCAAATATGAAAGAAAAGAATAGCAAAAAATAAAGAGAAAATTAAAGAAAAACTTAGACTGAACACCGCAAAATCGTGAAGAAGAATTCTGAATTATATTCCATAAGCATCAAATATAAAGCTCTTGACCTTTTCAATCTCGCATTACAACGCTCAAAACTTTCTTTTTCTAGCTTTTCAGCCCTCTGGTCTCCCCTCATCTCTCAATGAATACAGGTACTTATAGGAAAAATAATGATAAGGGAGAGTGTAGGGAGATAGGAAGAGTTGGCTATTTTTGAATTTCAATCTTCCCCTTATATTCAAACTAGATTTATCCAGAATTCTATTCTGCAGCTTGATAGAGTGTTGATTACTGAATATTGCTTAACAGATGATAGAATTTGAAACAGTGATCAACATAAGAGTTGTAGCCCTTTAAATCTTTTTTCTGGATCATCTTGAATCATCAGATTTGAGATTCGGTAGCGAAAGTTACGATTCAAATACTAAAATGTATCCAGTCAGAATCTGAGTCAAACTTGCTTCATCCCATCCGTTGATCTTCTCTGCATTTGATATTATCCTCGGTTGATCTTTAGCTAACCAAAATGGATTTATAGAAATCTGAATTTTATCGGTTTTCATTTGGTGTTATCTTTCTGATTTGCTCTGATCTTCAGCTGAATATTTCCCCCAATCCTTGATTTGTTCTAACTAGATCTGGGATCATCCTCAGCTAACCAAATAGATCCAGTTAAATCTGATTTTAACTGGTATTTATTTGGTTTAATCCTCTTTCTCTTCATTATTATCTTCTGCAAAATAGATATTTAAGAAAAGAAAACTAGCAGATTTATTACATAATAAATGTAGGAGTGTAATGAAAAGAATGCAAAATATATGTACGATCACACCCCCACACCTATCTTTTGCTCGTCCTTGAGCAAAACAAAACTAACCTAAGATTTTTAGTGGACCACTTTCGCAGGTCACGCGATTGCACTTAGCATGTGCAACAAGCCTTTAAACCTCTAGGTTACCCCTAGAGAAGGAATTGTAGTCTCCTGAGGGTTTTCAGTGGATTATACCCACAAAATCCATAAAGAAACGAAATAATTTGTTAGTATTTTTAAAAATACATTTTGAAAAGAAGAGAAACTATTTGAAGTATTTTTACAAGTACTAAGGAACTTGTAAGTTATAAGAGTATCGAACTATTCATCCCTAGACTTAGCCTCTATTCAAATATTTGTTATCAATTAAGGTAAGGAATAAAATTGTATTCTCATCTAGTCTATTATTTCCCTAAGTCATATGCATCTTGTGACCTGAATATTTTGACTAAGGGTTCTTCAACTCTAACTCTTATGCCATATTTGTATTATTTGTATATATAAGGATGGTAATATTTCTTAGCTTTCTTAGACTTTCTAATTTGCCCATGTAATGAGCCTTAGTTGGTGACTCCCAAGCGAGACGATTTTAGGGCACCGGGTGAGAAAACACTTCAAGGACTTAGGACAAAACTAAGGATTTATTTGGTGATATGAACCACTTTTAGGCGTGAATAATCATGCTTTATGAGGCACAAAAATCCAGCTTAATCAGAGGATTCTTGTTATATATAATATATATATTTTTCTTCTTTTTTTTCTTTTTTTTTTGAAGGCATAAGAATCTTTGTTTTTGAACCCTAAATATGTAAGTATATAAAAGATGCATATTTTATCATGGTAAAAATCAAGACTGGATTACTTTTTCAATTTTTTCTTCCTATCCCTAAAAATTAACAAATATTCTTATTTCAACTAAGTATAAGAAATCCTAATTATGGTCTCTTATTCCTTAAAATTAACTTAATTTCTTGCAAAAATAAGTCAAAGTATTATTTTTCTTTTCAAAAAGTTTTTTTTTGTAACAAGGAAAAATTTTTATATATTTTTTATTTTTTTAATCTTTTTTTATTATTATTTTTTCTTTTTTAGAAAACCTAAAAGAAAACCTATGTTAACCCTCCCCACACTTATCTCATGCATTGTCCTCAATGTATGAATGAATGCATAACATGCTACAAATGTAAGAATGTGAAGGGTAGGTAGTACCTGATGAGGACGAGTGAATGTCATTCATCATTGTCTAGTTAAGAGAAAAAATACAAAAACTATAATACATAAATGGATCCCTAATATATATAGAGATCAATCCTGATAAACAGGATCTTCCAGAAGGATTTCCTCCACTTCAGGGCTCAGCACAGTATGTTTTAAATGATGACCATTTACTTGAAAAGTGGTACCATCCGTGGTATTGTGGACCTCAACTGCACCATGTGAGTGTACCTTATGAATAATGTATGGACCGGTCCAACGAGATTTCAGTTTTCCCAGAAAGAGATGTAGATGGAAATTGTATAGCAAGACTTTTTGCCCTGGTTGAAATTCCTTCCGAGTTATGATCCTATCATGCATAATCTTCATACGATCCTTGTTCCGTTTTGAACAGTCATATGCATCATTCCTTATCTCTTCAAGCTCATCTAGTTGAAGTTTCCTAGACTCTCCTACCTTGTCTAGATCAAAATTTAGGCGTTTGATTGCCCAGTATGCTTTATATTCTAACTCGACAGGAAGATGGCAAGTCTTGCCATAAACTAACCTATATGAAGACATTCCAATAGGAGTTTTGAATGCAGTTCTATATGCCCATAAGGCATCAGTCAGGCGAAGAGACCAATCTTTTCTAGTGGTGTTCACACTTTTCTCTAGAATGGTCTTGAGGGCTCGATTGGAAACTTCTACTTGGCCACTAGTCTGTGGGTGATAAGGGGTGGCTACTCTATGATTGATGCAATATTTTCTCATTAAGGCTTCAAATGTACGATTGCAGAAATGTTTTCCACCATCGCTGATGATTGCACGAGGAAAGCCAAAACGAGAGAATACATTCTCTTTCAAGAAGTTAACCACAACTTGTGGTCATTGGTGTTACATGCTACCGCCTCTATCCATTTAAAGACGTAGTCAACTGCTACAAGGATATATTGGTATCCATGGGATATAGGAAAGGGACCCATGAAGTCAATGCCCCAAACATCGAAGATTTTGACAACTAAGATCAGGTTTAACGGCATTTCATTCTGGCGTGCAATCTTTCCTAATCGTTGACAATGATCACATGATTGACAACAGACATGAGCGTCACGAAATAGAGTGGGCCAATAAAAACTACATTGTAAAATTTTTGCAGTAGTTTTCTTCTCACTAAAATGACCTCCACAGGCTTGTCATGGCAAAATGAAAGGATGCTCCTAAATTCTGAGTTAGGAATGCAGCGTTGAATGATCTGATCGGGACAGTACTTGAACAAGTATGGTTCATCCCAGAAGAACCATTTGATCTTAGCTAAGAAACGCAATCGTTCTTGCTTGGTCCATGAATCGGGCATCTGTTCCGTGACAAGATAATTTACAATGTCAGCATACCACGGAACAATTGAAGAGGAGACGGACATTAACTGCTCATCAGGAAATGTCTTAAGGACAGGTAGTGAGTCGGACACAGATTCGACCACAATCTTAGACAAATGATCTGCTACAACATTCTCAGCTCCCTTTTTATCATGAATTTATAAGTCGAATTCCTGTAGGAGTAAGATCCAACGGATTAAACGGGCTTTAGCATCTTTTTTCGTGAGAAGGTACTTTAAAGCTGCATGATCGGTGTAGATTAGGACCTTAGAACCTATAAGATATGGACGGAATTTGTCAAGAGCGAAAACGACTGCCAACAACTCTTTTTCAGTGGTGGAATAATTCAGTTGGGCATCGTTAAGAGTCTTACTGGCATAGCAAATGACATGAGGAAGTTTATCCACTCGTTGGCCTAGGACAACCCCTACAGCATAGTCGGAAGCGTCACACATCACCTCAAATGGGAGATTCCAATCAGGTGGTCGGATGATGGGTGCCGTGGTTAACTCGGTCTTTAGCCTTTCAAAGGCTTCCAAATAAGAAGGGGTGAACTCAAAAGGAACATCCTTTATTAGAAGATCACAAAGAGGTTTGGAGATTTTGGAAAAATCTTTGATAAAGCGGTGGTAAAATCCAGCATGGCTTAGGAAAGATCGCACCTCCCGAACAGTTCTAGGAGGTGGTAATTTGGTGATTAGCTCTACCTTAGCTTTATCAACCTCTATACCTCTATCAGAAACAATGTGTCCTAAGACAATCCCAGATTTCACCATGAAATAGCATTTTTCCCAATTAAGAACTAGGTTCTTCTCCTTGCATCTTATCAATACCAATGATAGATGATATAAACCCTCATCAAAAGTAGACCCAAAGACAGAGAAGTCATCCATGAAAACCTCTAGAAATCACTCAACCATGTCTGAAAAGATGCTCAACATACACCACTGAAAAGTAGTCGGTGCATTGCATAGCCCAAAGGGCATGCGACGATATGCAAATGTGCCAAACGGACATGTGAATGTCGTTTTCTCTTGGTCCTCACGAGCAATGTAGATTTGGTTATATCCTGAATAACCATCGAGGAAGGAATAGTATGCGTGACTGGCGATACGTTCTAACATTTGGTCGATGTAAGGCAGAGGAAAATGATCTTTCCGTCATGGAGTTGAGTTTTCTATAGTCTATGCACACTCGCCAACCAGTTTGAACACGAGTTGGAACCAACTCATTGTTCTCATTAGTAACAACTGTGACTCCAGACTTTTTGGGTACAACTTGTATTGGACTAACCCACTGCCTATCAGAGATGGGGTAAATGATACCCGCATCTAATAATTTTATTATCTCCGCTCTCACCATCTCTTTCAAAACAGGGTTTAAACGCCTCTGTGGTTCTCTCGAGGTTTTGGCATTCTCTTTAAGATGAATTTGGTGCATTACCACAGAGGGGCTAATTCCCTTGATGTCTGCTATGGTCCATCTTATGGCTTCCTTATGTTTCTCAAGAACATCTAGCAAATTTTCTTCTTGGTCCTTATCTAAATGAGATGATATGATTACAGGCAAGGTTTCTGACTTATCTAGGAAGGCATACTTCAATGTGTCAGGTAGAGGTTTGAGCTCCAACTTGGGAGGCTCAACGATTGATGGAAAAAGAACAGATGTTGACAGTGGTGAGAGTTCTAC
This sequence comes from Agave tequilana, assembly GCA_038442645.1. Classification (NCBI taxonomy): domain Eukaryota; kingdom Viridiplantae; phylum Streptophyta; class Magnoliopsida; order Asparagales; family Asparagaceae; genus Agave; species Agave tequilana. The sequence goes on from JAVJIF010018502.1 coordinate 66,398, forward strand.
CTTAGGTTTCCATAGGTTCGTGTCCATGATGGGGACAGAATCTAACAATACGTTTACCTCTTCTATAGACTCCTCAATATCAAAATGCATTTCAAAATGGGCCAAGCATTTCTCCAAGGGGTCTTCATAGCAAGATTCCTCAAAGGTGTGATTGACCGACACATCAATCATGTTGACTCCTCATGATCGTCCATTACATGTGGTTGGGAACTAGTATGGAAAATGTTTAGCTCAACTGTCATATTCTCAAATGATAAAGTCATGACTCCATTCCTACATCAAATAACAGCATCAGCAGTAGTAAGGAATGGTCTCCCTAAAATCACAGGGGAGTGATTGCTTGGATCTTTAACTGGTTCAGTGTCTAAGACCACAAAGTCAGCAGGAAAATAAAATTCGTCGACCTTCAAAATAACATCCTCAATAATTCCCTTGGGGACCTTAATTGACCTATCTGCTAGAAGCAATGTAAGGTTAGTGGGTTGTAACTCCCCTAAACCTAATTGTTTGTACACAGAATAGGGTAAAAGGTTTACACTTGCCCCTAAATCTAGTAGACACCGATCCATAACCTGATCTCCTATCCTAATAGAAATAGTTGGACTCCCTAGATCCTCATATTTGGGTGCAATGGGTTGCTGGATGAGACATGATGCTTGTGTAGCAAATGCAGTTTCACGAGGCATAGAACTTTTCCTCTTGATCGTGGTTAGGTCTTTTAGAAATTTAGCACATGAAGGTATCTGATTAATGGCATCCAAGAACGGAATATTGATTTGGACGTTTTTGAAAACTTTCAAAATTCCCTCACAGTGATTTTTCTTCCTAGTTGGTTGAAGACGTTGAGGAAATGGGGCTTTGGGCAAAAAAGATTTATCTTGATTGTCAACAATAACTTGATCATCATTCTTTGTTGACTCTTTTGGTTCCTTTTTTTCTTTTTCTTTTATAATATTAGGATTCTTTGGTGGATCTTGGACTTGGTTGTCCACTCTCTTGCCTGACCATAAAGTGTGGATGGATTGGACTTGACGGTTTGAATCAGAACTAATTTCAAACTGGCCTGTTGGAGTATTTTGAGGAGTAGGTTGTCCTCTCGGGTTGGGCACAGTTTGACTAGGAAAATGTCCTTTCTCTCTCTCCCTAACAGTTGCAGCTAATTGTTCTATCTGAACCTCGAGCCTGGCTATCGTTTGATCCTGATTGTGACAATTTGGGCTTGAGTTTGATTAGTTATTAGTTGGCTCTGCATGAATTGTTGGAGAGTGTCCTCTAAAGATGATTTTCTTTGATTGGGAGGGACATATGGAGGAACAGATGGTGTTGTATTGAATTGATTTCCATTGTGAAATTGATTATTAGAAGATGGTCCTTGAAAAGATGATGATCCACCATATCCTTGTCCTTGAGGAGACTTCCAAGAAAGGTTGGGATGATTCCGCCATCCCGGATTGTATGTTTCACTAAATGGGTAGTTGTTGGATTGGGCTTGCGAAATGTATTGAGTATATTTGCTTGCTCCGCTTTGATAATTGGCAACCCGGGGCATTGTTCAACCAAGTAGTCTTGGATGTCACAAAGGACACAAATGGGAGACACCACTGACTTGGATGTTTCGGGAGCTGAAGATTGTGCTCCCTTGCTCAATTCTAATGTTTCAAGTCTGTTGGCCCAGAGGCCTTCCACTGTAGTTTTGATGATGATTAACTCATGTAGTTATGTTTACTAATAATCTTGTGATGTTTAGTTTCAGATCTTTAACCAAGATATTAGTAGGTGATTAGCTTCAACAAAAGAGTTTTGGAGCTTCTCACATGGTGATTCAAGAGCCCGAGCATCAAGATCATACATAGCACTCGTTGGAGTCTAGCTCGTGGATCACGGTTTGGATCGAGTCGCCTTGAAGACGGTGTTCCTCAAGAAGACTTAGGTATCCTAGTGTTTAGTGTGTTTTAGATCCATGTGTAAAGATTAGATAGTTGATATGCTCAAGTTCACAATACACACATGTTTCATTGTTTTGGATTCGGTTTTTCGGTTTTTGGTTTAACTGATATTGGTTTTCATAAATAGATAGTATCAATACAAGTTTACATGATTTTATGTATATTAGATGTGTTCTATATACATGCATGCTTAATTTCCTAGACAAACTTATGTTGAGATGTCTATTCATGTGTTTTGTATTTTTAACAAAACATATTTTTGGAATTAAAGACAAAAATAATGATATATATATTATATGTTTCATGTATATTGGACCTATGTCCATATGCAACATGCTTTATAATGTTTAAGTATCATGTTTTTTAATTGGATAAGGTTTGGACAAAGTTTACTTGAAAAATCAAAGTTTTGAAAAATACAGGTTTTGGTTTTTGACAAAATTTATAAGACACAAAAATGGTTCAAAATGTTTGAAATTTGTGTTGAAATTTTTACACAAGTTTATATTTCAATGTAAAATGATAAAACTATTTTTGTGAATTTTTAGAAAATTTATGGGATTTATTAGAATATTTTTTAACCAGTTTTTCTGATCCAAAACCCAGCCTGCCAGGCTCTGGCGGTCGACCGGTCCGGTCGACCGGATTCCAGAGTCGGTCGACCGGTCGGTCGACCGACGTGCACAAGCCTGTGCACGTTGGCCAGGCACATGGGCCGGTCGACCGGGCGGTCGACCGGACCAGAGAGCTCTGCTCTCTATTTTTCTACGGTCGACCGGCCGGTCGACCGCAGGTCTCCAACGGTCATAATTATGACCGTTGGCGGTCGACCGCCAGCTGCGCTGGCTGACAAAAACAGCCAACAGCTAGTTTTTTGTGGGAGGCTATATAAGCCCCATTTCTTGGGGATTTTGGATAAGATTTTTTACAAGAAAAATTTCTCTATTCTCTGGTTTTTAAAACAAGTTTTCAAAGTGTTTAAGAGCTCAAAAGAACAATCTTATTTGTTTTAAAGTGTTTTGTTTATTTCAAAGAAAATAGGTTTTCGGGAATTAGTTTCTTGATCTAAAATTCTATATCTATTTGGTATTTTCCCAAGAGATTTTCTTTGATCAAAACACTTGTTTTTCCACACTTGAGCTATATCTTCTATCCTATTCTATAGGATCATTTATTTGTGGGAAAAGAGACTGTTTGTAGTTGAAAGATAACACCAAGTTGTAAACCCCTTTCTTTGTGGATATCCCTCTTTGATAGAGGTGGATTTGGATTGTGGGGTGCTCCCTCTTTTGAAAGGGAACACCTAGAGGGGGGGTGAATAGGTGTTTTTGCTAATCTAAAACTAAATGCAAAACTAAGTGCGCTAAATGCGGAAGCTAATGCAAATTTTTCAAACACACTTAGTACAATCAACAAGTGTAGCCGAATTCCCCGTGAAGGGCTCTGGACTAACTCCTCTTGATTCCCCTTGAATGGGTTGAGGTGCTATGTGAAGCTCTTGTTGATTAGGTACAAGTGAGGCACACACAAGCAACCAAGCATATACAAGATAATATAGCAATATGAAATATGCAATGCACAACACAAATGCAAGTAGATATGATATGACAATATGAATTATGCTCAACACAAGCAAATATAATATGAATGAAGTATGATGCTTTGCACAAATGTAAAGAGAGAGAGTTTAGAGACAAGTGGATCAAACGCAAACACAATGATATGTTTCGAGGTTCGAGCACCCTTGCTCTACATCCCCGCCTACACCACCGTGTAGGATTTCCAATCCACTATACCGTCCACCGAGGACTCCCACCGAGGGAACCTTCACCGAGAAGGATTTGTACAACAATGGAGTACCTAACTCCTCTCTCAAACAAACACCTCCTCACACACGAGGAGTAGGCCCTTAGCCAAACAACCACAACAACCAACACCTCTACCGAAGAGGGTTTACAACCAAACTCCATCTCTCACAAGAGGGAGCAAATCAATCACCCGATCACCTCTACCTAAGAGGGATACAACAAGAATAAGGGTGTTTACAACAAGTGGTTCCAAAAACCACAAACTCAATCTCTCCTTCTTTTCTCTTTTCTTTTCCACAAAAACAAGATCCTAAATAGATTAGGATAGGTGATAGCTCAAGTGTGGAAACTAGGTGTTTGGAAAACAAGCAACAAAGAAAAACACTTGGGAAAATTCTTGCAAAAGATATAGAATGAAAACCAAGACAAATCTCCCAAAATATTCTTTTCTTAGATTTTTCCAAAAACCTAAAAACAAATAAGATGAATTCTTTTTGGCTCAAAACTCTTTTAAAAACTCTTTTAAAACAATAGAGAAAGTCTGGAAATTTTGTCTCTAAAAACCTTGGCCAAAAACCCAAAGAGATGGGGTTTTATATAGGCCCATCAGAAAACTAGCCGTTAGAGCTGAGCTGGCAGCTCTGACAGGCAACGGTCGACCGGCCCGATCGACCGCCAACGGTCAGAAATATGACCGTTGGGCAACTGCGGTCGACCGGCCCGGTCGACCGAAACAAACAGAGAGCACTGTAAGTGTCCCGGTCGACCGGAGCGGTCGACCGTCCCAGTGCCTCCAAACGTGCACAGATTTGTGCACGTCGGTCGACCGGCCCGGTCGACCGACTTCACCCAAGTCGACTAGGTCAGGTTCACTAGTCGACTGATTGAAGCCTGGAACAGAAATCTGGGTCAGAAAAATAGTGTAAAATATTTTTCTAAAAATCTTTTAACACTTCTAAAAATCACCAAAAATAGTTTTATCATTTTATATGGAAACACAAACTTGTGATAAAAATTTCAAGACATATATCAATCATATCAATTCATTTTTGAGTCTTGCAAATTTTATCAAAAACAAAACTTGTATTTTTATCAAACTTGATTTTTCAACACATGAATAGGGATATCAAAATAAGTTTGTCTAGCAAGTTAAACCATGTATGTATTTCTAGAATACATCTAATATACATAGAAATAATGTAAACTTGTTTTGATCTACTATTCATGAAAACCAAATCCAAAACATGAAAACGTGTGTGTTGTGCACTTGAGCATATCAACTATACTAAGCTTTACAAATTGGATCTAAACACACTAACTAAATTATGGATACCTAAGTCTTCTTGATGATCTTCATCTTAAAGTAGACTTGCTCCAAAACTCCATCCATGGGCTAGGCAATGTATGATCTTGAAGCTTTGACCCTGGAATCATCATGAAAAGCTTCTAAACACCTTGTTGAAGCTAATCACCAACTAATATCTTGGTTAATGATCTGAAACTTAAACAACACAAGATTATTAGTAAACATAACTACATGAGTTAATCATCATCAAAACTAGAGTGGAAGGCCTTTGGGCCAACAATCTCCCCCTTTTTGATGATGACAAAACTCATGGAGTTATATATGCATGGATTAAAGTTAAGCTTCAAAGAAGCTCCCCCTTAACTCATGCATAAACAAATAAAAATATATGACAATGAAGCTCAAAAATATGTATGCAAATGTATGACATGTATGCAAATACAACATGTCAAATAATCATAAAAGTCATCAAGTTCTTATCTCCATACATTTGCAAAACAAAACATATATGCATATCTATTGTTTATTTGTTAAGCATAAGACAACTAAACACAAGTATGCATATAAACATGTATGCATCAACATGCATAAACATATTCTAGAAGCTCTAGATACCAATTAAATTAATAAAACATTAACAAAACACTAGATGCTCTAGATACCAATAAAACTTAAAACTTACCAATAAAACTTAATATATGCAAAAACATAAGTATGCATATAAAAACATGTTAAACTCTCAAATAATTCTTCTCCTTTTTGTCAATCATCAACAAAGGGGTAAACAAAGTAAAATCAAATCAAACAAATTTTTCTCCCCTTTTTGTCAAACAAAAAGATCAAGAAGGGGTGACTATAAACAACATGATATCAATAGATAAATATGTCAATGAAGCATCTTGATATCAATTGAAAATAAACAAAGATCAATAGATGTTATATGCTATATACATTCATGAAGAGGAAGACGCTAAGTTAGCTTCCCTACACATATGCATTACATGAAAGAGGGATGTTAAGCCCTAATTCACATAACACACATTATGTAATGCATAAGAGGAGATGTGAAGCTCCCCCTACACACGTGTACCACATAACGAAGAGATGTTAAGCTCTTCAATACACAATACACTCAACATGAATCTATATGCATATAGTCAATACTAATCAAAACTTTTGTATTTTTCTTTAAGCAAAAATTTTGGATACCAATTTTAAGCAAAAAAAAAAACACATGAAACATCTTGATATTAATTGAAATTAAACATAATAAATTTTGAATGTCTAAACAAAATTTTGATACCAATTGTAAATAATTTTCATATTAAACATATGATACAATATGAAATTTTCAACCATAAAGTAAGGGAGTGGGAAACAAATACCAATTGAAAAATCACCAATTGAAAGGCAAAATTGAATTTTCTCCCCCTTTATGAAATACCAACTAAAAAGATGCATAGGCTTGATACCAATATAAAAGTAATCAATTGAAACAAAATTGTAACTCAAGCACTAGCATAAATAAGATTTTGTGAAAAATTTATATCTTAAGTACAAATAAAACAAGTGTATGTGTATGAAATAGAATGAGTACCAATCACTAATAGATGATACCAATTGAAAATATACATACACAATAAACATATGAGTATACACAAAGATCAAAATGATACCAATTGAAAGAGTTCAATGATACTAATTGACATAACAATAAAAGCATGGTATAACTCATATAATCTAATCCTCCCATCTCATGCACAAGTTTTAAAAAAAATTTTCAATATAAACATACAAGGCATGGACTCCTATCCAACCTCCCGTAAAGGGTAGGGGTTTTCAAAAATAGATTTGAAAATAAGCTTAGTTTGAAAAATCTCTACCATAATGGAGAATATCGTAACTAGTTAAAATGAAAAACTTGTTAACTAGTACGAAATCCTTCAAGCAAGGAATTTACTAAAAATAATTTTCATAAAACACATGTAAATCACATAGCACTTAAAACACTCTAATATCCATAAAGTTCATAAAATTTTCAAAAGAGGTGAGTGTACAAGTAATGTGTGACATGGCATTATGAAATTTCCAATTAAGCCCAACTATTCCTTTAAACATGAAAACATGAAAATCATGAAAATCATGAAAATATGAAAATCATCTAAACTATTTAATCTTCAAGGCATATGTATGTCTAATACAAACTAAAGTATACATACATATCCAAAACACAACAAGTCCACAAAAATGTATGCATTAAGGCACGTGGCTCAAAAAAGATAAACATGTATATCTAATAGTTTGGACAAGATAGACATATACATGAAGTTAAACAATTAAACACAAAATCAAGAAAAACTAAATTTTCACCAAAACAAATTTCATTTCAAGGTATATGTATGAATTGTCAACACAATAAATATACATACATATCCCTAAACACAATTGAGTCCATATATAGATTTGCATGAAAGGCAAATGACTCAAGGGGTATACATGTATATCTTAAAGTTTGGCAAAATACACATATACATGAATTGAAAACTTATACACATAAAACAAATCAAAAATGGAATACAAGTTTGAAATGTATGAATCATCAAAACTAGACTATACTAGCACATCTAATGGGTTCAAATAAGCAATCAAACCCAACTATATATAAATTATTTGTCGCCCATTCTATGAACAAGTATATAACTAGTTTTAATAAAAACTAACATCTAAACAAGTAATCTTAACATGAAGCATCAAAAACATGATAAAAATCATCATGATAAAACTAAGACATGATTACTATGTAAATTCACATGCATTAGATTCATGATGTACATTATAGCTTAAACAAAAGTGAGAACACTAAGTATGGGTTCATGCAAGCATGTGTGTCTCAAATACTATACATGTATGTCAAGGATCTAATAAATGTGATATTTACACACTTATCCATAGACAATGAAAAACATGCTATAAAACATCAATATGAAAGCATGTAAACAATAATAAGGAGTTAAGAATTGTTACCAAAACCTAGAAGGCAACTCTCCTTGTCTCCAAAACATGGTGGTCATCTCCACCAAATCTTCCCTTGAAAGTGATGCATCCAATTGATTTCCTTTAAGTACGGAACGCATCCACTCCAAGGTGTCATCACTCTCACGTCATGTGAGAGCCCACACCTACATCAAAAATAATAGGAGGGGTGGTCTTTGGTACCCATATCTTCTTGGGTCCATGGGGCTTAGTACCTTCTCTAACCCAAACAAACTTCTTTGCTAAATTCTCAACATGTAAACGATCATAGCAAAATTTAGCAAGATGGCCTTTTCGGCCACAATGTGTACATGTGTACACATGAGCATACACGTGTTGATGGTGTCCGTGTGGAGCATGTGTATGCCGTGGAGGGTGTGCATGCATAAAAGATGGAACTTGTTTCTTTAGAACCAAGGTTTTCAAACGTGAGTGGTTCATGGCACATTGGCTCATAGTGGAGCCCAAACAATCTACTCTCTTCTTTAACATACAAATATCATCATTAATCTTAGAAGAAGAGGTACATGCATTAGGTAGACTAGATGAAGAAGCTACACTAGCATGGCAAACATGTGCATCAATTTTATTTTGCAAAACTTCATTTTTCTTTAAACAATTTTCTAAATCCTTTGAAATAGAATCAATTTTTATTTTCAAAGAATTATTTTCTTTTACAACAAAATCAACTTTAGAAGACAAAACATCATTTTTCTTTAAGATATTTTCACAATCATTATTGTTTTTCAAAAACTCATTTTCTTTAAGTGCAAGTTCTAATTGAGATCTTAATAAATCCCTTTCATTATAGACCTCAACCTTCTCTTGCAAAACATTGTTAAGTCTAGCATGCAAACTCTTATTTTCTTGTTCAATTCCTAGACTTTTCTTTTTCAACAAATTATATTTTTCTATTAATTTTTCACAAACAATAGAAAGTTCTTCATTTAAGGCATGGGGATCAACATAATCATTTGAAGAACTAGCACAATCATCATTATCTAAGTGGGGTTCCGAATGTACCTCAAGGGAGTCATTCCCTTGGACCATGAAGCATTGTGAATCGGATTCTCCACTAGATTCCTCTTCTTGAATTTGTACTTGAAGCTCAGAGGTGGTGGTGGTTATCAATTTGTTCCACACTATAAAAGCGGAATCAAAGTTAGAAACACACATAAGATAATCTTTAGGTAATGTGCTTCTAATGGCCTCTAGGGCTTGTGCATTGGCCCCTATATGATGCTATCACTAAGGAAGGATTCCTTAGTAATGGTAAGGTAAACTTTATGACCTAGGGTTTGTAAATAAACGGTCATCCTAATCTTCCAAACATGAATGTTGGAAGAGTCATACATAGGTGGGGTCATGAAAGCCATGATAAACTATATGTGTGCAAAACAAGCAAATGCAAACAATAGATTAGCAAACAAAGGATCTCACTCCTAGGATGTTAAGCCTAAGTATCAGGAGCACTAGCTCTGATACCAATTGAAGGGAACACCTAGAGGGGGGGTGAATAGGTGTTTTTGCTAATCTAAAACTAAATGTAAAACTAAGTGCGCTAAATGCGGAAGCTAATGCAAATTTTGCAAACACACTTAGTACAATCAACAAGTGTAGCCGAATTCCCCGTGAAGGGCTCTGGACTAACTCCTCTTGATTCCCCTTGAATGGGTTGAGGTGCTATGTGAAGCTCTTGTTGATTAGGTACAAGTGAGGCACACACAAGCAACCAAGCATATACAAGATAATATAGCAATATGAAATATGCAAGGCACAACACAAATGCAAGTAGATATGATATGACAATATGAATTATACTCAACACAAGCAAATATAATATGAATGAAGTATGATGCTTTGCACAAATGTAAAGAGAGATAGTTTAGAGACAAGTGGATCAAACGCAAACACAATGATATGTTTCGAGGTTCGAGCACCCTTGCTCTACATCCCCGCCTACACCACCGTGTAGGATTTCCAATCCACTATACCGTCCACCGAGGACTCCCACCGAGGGAACCTTCACCGAGAAGGATTTGTACAACAATGGAGTACCTAACTCCTCTCTCAAACAAACACCTCCTCACACACGAGGAGTAGGCCCTTAGCCAAACAACCACAACAACCAACACCTCTACCGAAGAGGGTTTACAACCAAACCCCACCTCTCACAAGAGGGAGAAAATCAATCACCCGATCACCTCTACCTAAGAGGGATACAACAAGAATAAGGGTGTTTACAACAAGTGGTTCCAAAAATCACAAACTCAATCTCTCTTTCTTTTCTCTTTCTTTTCCACAAAACAAGATCCTAAATAGATTAGGATAGGTGATAGCTCAAGTGTGGAAACTAGGTGTTTGAAAAACAAGCAACAAAGAAAAACACTTGGGAAAATTCTTGCAAGAGATATAGAATGAAAACCAAGACAAATCTCCCAAAATATCTTTTCTTATATTTTTCCAAAACCTAAAAACAAATAAGATGAATTCTTTTTGGCTCAAAACTCTTTTAAAAACTCTTTAAAACAATAGAGAAAGTCTAGAAATTTTGTCTCTAAAAACCTTGGCCAAAAACCCAAAGAGATAGGGTTTATATAGGCCCATCAGAAAACTAGCCGTTAGAGCTGAGCTGGCAGCTCTGACAGGCAACGGTCGACCGGCCCGGTCGACCGCCAACGGTCAGAAATATGATCGTTGGGCAAACTGCGGTCGACCGGCCCGGTCGACCGAAATAAACAGAGAGCACTGTAAGTGCCCCGGTCGACCGGAGCGGTCGACCGTCCCAGTGCCTCCAAACGTGCAAAGATTTGTGCACGTCGGTCGACCGGCCCGGTCGACCGACTTCACCCAAGTCGACTAGGTCAGGTTCACTAGTCGACTGATTGAAGCCTGGAACAGAAATCTGGGTCAGAAAAACAGTGTAAAATATTTTTCTAAAAATCTTTTAACACTTCTAAAAATCACCAAAAATAGTTTTATCATTTTATATGGAAACACAAACTTGTGATAAAAATTTCAAGACATATATCAATCATATCAATTTCATTTTTGAGTCTTGCAAATTTTATCAAAAACAAAACTTGTATTTTTATCAAACTTGATTTTCAACACATGAATAGGGATATCAAAATAAGTTTGTCTAGCAAGATAAACCATGTATGTATATCTAGAATACATCTAATATACATAGAAATAAAGTAAACTTGTTTTGATCTACTATTCATGAAAATCAAATCCAAAACATGAAAACGAGTGTGTTGTGCACTTGAGCATATCAACTATACTAAGCTTTACAAATTGGATCTAAACACACTAACTAAATTATGGATACCTAAGTCTTCTTGATGATCTTCATCTTAAAGTAGACTTGCTCCAAAACTCCATCCATGGGCTAGGCAATGTATGATCTTGAAGCTCTGACCCTGGAATCATCATGAAAAGCTTCTAAACACCTTGTTGAAGCTAATCACCAACTAATATCTTGGTTAATGATCTGAAACTTAAACAACACAAGATTATTAGTAAACATAACTATATGAGTTAATCATCATCAAAACTAGAGTGGAAGGCCTTTGGGCCAACATCTTTGGTAGAGGTTGAGATTGTGGTTTACTCCCTCTTGGTGAGGAGGAGTTGGATTGGTTTTGTACCCCTCTTCGGTAGAGGTGGATTGTGGTTGTTTGGCTAAGGGCCTATTCCTCTTTGTGAGGTGGATTGTGTTTGTATTGCCTCAGTGGCATTTGTATTGGTTGAGAGAGGAGTTTGGTACTCCAAGTGGATTGGAAATCCTTCTCGGTGAAGGCGGGAACATAGAGCTAGGGGCTCGAACCTCGGAACATATCTTTGTGTTTGCGTTTGATCCATTGTCTCTTAACCTCTCTCTTTATTTGTGTTGTGCATCTTTCATATCATTCATATCATATTTGCTTGTGTTGTGCCTTGCATTATTTCATTTTGCTTATCATCTTTATATGCTTGGCTTGTGTTTGTGTGCCTCTCTTGTACTTAACCACGAGAGCTTCATATAGCACCTCAACTCTTATTCAGAGGAATCAAGAGGAGTTAGTCCAGAGCCCTTCACGGGGAATTCGGCTACACTCGTAGGTTGTACTAAGTGTAGTTGCAAATTAGTTTTAATTTTCGCATTTAGTTTTTAGATTAGCATAATCACCTATTCACCCCCCTCTAGGTGATTTCAATTGGTATCAGAGCCTCCACTCCTGATATTTGGTTTAACCACCTAGGAGTGTGATCTTATTTTTTGCTAATCTATCATTTGCATTTGCACGTAATATTGTTTGCACACACTCATGGATTGCTTGTCACCTCCCATGTTTGATGTTTCCAACATTACACATGGAAATTTAGGGTGTCCATGTATTTGAAAACCCTAGGCTTGCATGTTTTCCTTGCCGCTACCAAGAAATGCTATCTTGGTAACCGCAATCATGTAGGGGCCAATGTACTTGCCCTTGACGCTATTAGAAGCACGCTTTCTAAAGATTATCTTATGCTTGTTTCTAAATTGATTCCGCTTTTGTAGTGTGGAACAAGTTGACCACCTCCATCTCCAAGCTTCAATTGCCAATCCAACCGGAGGAATCTAGTGGAGAATCCGAGTCACAATACTTCATGGTACAAGGGCACTCCCTTGAGATACATTCAGAATCCCAACTAGATTTTAATGATGCTAGTTTTTCTTGTGATGAGCATGTTGACCCTAACACTTTAAATGAAGAACTATCCATTGTTTGTGAAAAATTAATAGAAAAATATAATTTGTTGAAAAGAAAAGTCTAGGACTATACAATGAAAATAAAAATTTTCTTTCTAGACTTGACATGGTTTTTGCAAGAGAAAGAGAAGATTTCAAATGAGAGGGATTTATTGAAATCTCAACTTGATCTTGCACTTAAAGAAAATGAATTTTTAAAAAATAAAAATGATTGTAATGATATTTTAAAGAAAAATAAAAACTTGTCTTCAAAAGTTAATTTTGTTTTTAAAAGAAAATGATTCTTTAAAAATGAAAATGCTTCTATTTCTAAGGATTTAGAAATGTGTTTAAAGAAAATGAATCTTTGCAAAATAATATTGATGCACATATTTGCCATGCTTCACCTAGTACACCCATTGCATGTCACACTTCTTCTTTAATTAAAAATAATATATCCATACTAAAGAAGAATATTGATTGTTTGGGCTCCACTTTGAGCTATTGTGTTTTGAGCCATACACGTTTGGAATCTTTGTTTCGAAAGAAACAAGTTCCATCTATGCATGAACACCCTCCACGGCATACACATGCTACTCACGGTCACCCCCATCACACATTGTATGCTCATGTGTACACTTGTACACATTGTGGACGTAAGGGCCACCTTGCTAAATTTTATTTTGATCGTATACATGATGATAATTTAGCAACTAAA